>ML216691.1:633-17094 GCA_004785975.1 Popillia japonica
CATTCCATGCCGTTTTCTCAATCTCTGTCATAGTGTCCGTAAAATTTGAGTCTTTTATTAATGATCTTATTTGTGGCCCGTCAAAAATTCTCGCTTTTATCTTTTCTGCACTCAGTTTCGGAAACTTTTTTGATAGGAAAAGGAAACAATTTCCATTTTTGTCAAGTCCTAGTTTTATATGTAACGGAGGCAAAATTATACGATGCCTTGATACTAAAGGTGGGTTTATCACGTTCTGTTGTCCTGCAACTAGCGCTGCCCGAGGGGGCAATCTTTTGTAATGCAATGTTGATATTTAGCTCTACTGTCCCACAAACAAAGAAAACGGGGATATTTTGTATAACCACCTTGTTAGCCTAAAAGAAAGTTGACCATTTTTAAATCAACGCATATGAGCCAATTGTGTTCCACATATTTAATTTTGTCAAAAACCAGGGCAATAGTTGTATATTCTTCTTTTACTTTTGTGGAATGTGCAATAGGCAACGACCCTAATTAATTGTGTAGGAGAACACATTTTAGACAAGGTACATTTTGATGAGTCTATAAATAGACGCCACTCACTAGAAACGTAATTTTGTCCCATTGCAGCCATTAAACCAGGTACGTCTTTACAAAATACGAAATCATTTTCTTCTGCAAAATATTTGAGGAGACTTCTTCTCTTGTGCGCTAATAAGAAATTTTCGTTTCTTTTGTTACTAAATTTCTTTCTTTTAGCCTAGAAGCCAAAATTTCTGAAGCAGCTTGTGGCAGTCCCAGATCTCTGACAAGATCGTTTAAATCATCTTGGCTGAATAGTTTTGGCACTTTCAGATCACATTCAAAGTCACTATCACTACTGTCAGTTTTCGCCTCAAAATGCATAGGTTCCTCCTGTGAAGCATCCACTTGAGGTTTAATGATATTTTAGGAATCAAAACACGTCTATGTGCCAACCGTATGGAAGGATATTCCCATTTGGCTCGATTTTTTCGGTTAATGCCAGTTATGTTCACCAAACAAAAATAACAGTCGTCGTAGTGGTTCAAGGGTTCAGTCCAGATCATAGCGGTTTCGTACCTAAAGCCATTCCTTTTCTTATTTGTCCACAAAGGTAGAAACTCAACGCACATCTTGCATACCTTTTGCGGAATTCAAGGCGCCCTCTAACTTTGCCCTTTTATGAGGCGTAGCGTCCTTGAGAGCGGCTCCTTAATGCACCTATGCTCTGTAGGATTCTCTGTGTTCAGCATTAGAAATTCTGTCCTTTTAGGAACTCTTTTGCCTATCCTTGTATCTTTGTGATCTTTACCACCATTGCCTGAACTTGTCATGTATCCATTCGTTGATGGACTTTCTGAATTGTGATTTGGTGGTGCCGAAAGATGGGCTAGGCACGACAAATTGCGACAAAATTTTACAGAGGGTAGAGAGTAACCTTAAATCCAGGTGTTCCACAGGGGTCTACTCTGGGGCACCTCTTGTTTTCGATCTACACATCCCAAATGCTCATGTTTAACCAATTTTCATCCAGTTTTCATTTTTATGCTGATGACGCACAGCTGTATAAATTCTTTGGGTTACAAAAATTAAACAACCGCCTTAGGTCCCTATCAAATGACATTCAGGCCTTTTCTGACACGAAAAAAAGTTACACGATCATTTTTGTTTTACGCGATTCTTTTATACCGTTAGTGTTCGACTCTGTGCAACTAAGCGTTTATAGCGCTGTGGACCGGATACACGCTTACGACTCCGGTGGCTGGCGTTCGATTCCTGCAGGTAGATTTTTTTTCAATCTTATTGTGGACTATATTAACAATATTTCATGCAAATGGTATTTTTCGCCGTGGGAATTTTATTAATAAATAAATTCGAAACAAATCTGCGTTATGACGTGTATTTTAAATTTCATAATCGAATAGTATAAGAAAATTAGTTCATTCCATATTCGTTCGCTACGCCAAAACACGATAAAGTCGACGGCGTGCATCAGACCTATTCTATGAGCGACGGAGCTTTGCAGGCGCACCGTCGCATAAGTAACACGTTTTCGTTAACATTCAAAAGCGTTATATTCTCCATTAATAATTATGAATAATTTGCGTGAAATATAATTGTTAATATTGTGCATAATAAGATTGAAAAAAAATGCACCGGTAGAAATTGAACGCCATCCACCAGAGCCGTGGGCGTGTATCCGGTCCACAGCGCTATGAACGCTTAGTTGCACAGAGTCGAACATTAACGGTATAAAAAGATCGCGTGAAATAGCGTTGATTTTTCTCAGAAACTAGGACGCGATAGGATAAAAGCTTGGATACTCAGGAAAACTCTATCTATAACATAATTGGAAATCATCAAGATCCGTGTCGGACAACCTTGGTGTTCCCCGTGACAATAAAATTTATTTTGCTGCTATATGTCGTATCCAGGTTCTGTAGTTCGGCATACAGTTTTCTGCCTTGTGTGACTGAGTTACTGGACTAGTACTTTCCCACAGTTTCGTCTTTCTTCACTGAATTATTAGTTACAAACTCACTTTCTGGAGACTTCTTTAGGTATGTTAGTGAAATTTTTCTAGTTTTCTCGAAATGCTAGTTGCTGCTAGTTTTCTGGTCTTAGAGATCGGAAAATTGTGTCGTGTTTGCTTCTTTGAAGTGGAATCTGTTCCTGAAGGAAATTTATAGTGCCTTTACGGCAGAATAGAAATACATAACTGATTGGTTCGTGTTGGATTTTTGGGAAGGAAATGGATTAGGTATGAGTAATGTAGGAGGGAGAGATCACTTACTTTTGCATCACTTCTCACTACGAGTTCATTGGTGTCGGTTTTCTTGGTAGCCCCACAAGATACTGTGTTAAAATCACAGACTCTAAATCTATGGGGCTGGGAGCCAAAGTTTGACGGCGATAAATTTCTCCATAGAAAATTTCTCTGAAGGTGGCGTGTATACAGAGGTGACGGCGACGTCCCGAGTAATAATTTCTGATCTCGCGTCTGACCAGACAAAAATGTAAGTTTGGTCTGGCGGAAATAACTTAATGCTGTTGCATACAGGATACCACATCTGTCATGATTTGGTTTTAGAGCTTTGGGCTAACCTCTAGACCTGATCAGAACCTAAAATCCATTACGATTAATTTACTTTTTTTGTCTTTTCACATGAATATTGGGGAGGAATTGGTGCATCTTCTGAAGTATAAATTGAGCTTCTTATAAGAGTATGTCAGAACTTGTCATCCTGTAAAACATGCGGGCTTCATCACAATACATTTGCAGCTCGGTTCACACTACCGCTAATTTAATCTTTATTAGTTTAGGAATATCATTAATTTTCCACCTGCGTTATGCATACCTACGCCCATACATACATAAATACATGACGTGCTTAAGATGCGTGAAGTGTTTGATTCCGTTTAGTCGGTATAGGTTAGACGGTGGGACGTTTATCAGCCTCACGTTGGTGTTGGTGACTCTACGCAGGGGAATAATTTAGAGTGTTAGTAATTTAATTGCTTGTAAAACGTCGTTTCATATTATACGTATAACTCTATTCGCGTAATTACGGAGGGGTTCGGGTAACATTTAAGCTGATCCATAACTGTAAAACCAATTTATCAGCGCGCGTGCTGCCGCTGCTTCCCTTATTTATAGCTGATGTATTTAACGTCAGAGCTGATAATAATATGACGCCCGCCTCGTACTCGCGTTACGCCTAATGTCGTATTCATTTTTAGGATGGTAATAAAGATTATTACCATCGTGGATGGCGGATATCTTTAAGTATTAAGTAGGTCTACGACCTCTGAATATATTTCAGATATGGGTTGTCGTTTCGGGATAATGGTAGGTGTACGATCTTTCTACATTCATATTTTATACACAGTAAGAAGACAATATAGTCGACGAGTTAATCTATTGCGTGTATGCCTTTCATATTTCCTTTCAGAAAGTTATGATCTAGTTGTAGATGAAATAAATGAGATTTCTGCTCCGAAAGTTGGCTGATAGAGGTTCTAGAAGACAACATAGTTGAGGAAATAGACTTTTGGAATGGACAGTTTGTAGTTTTCAGAATAGACAAAATTTGAAAATATTCGTGGAGTAGAAGAACTTTGTTGGATATCATCCCTCCACAAGGCCCGATCCTAATTGCGTTGTTGCGAACCTAAAACGGAGCCTTGAGGAACACCTAGATCTCTCATTCGATAAAGTTGTGCCAATTTTTCATTTTCCTTTCGGAAGTACGACCTTTCAAATAGCACCTCACCCATTCAAATAGCAAGGCCCGCATACCTATCTCATACAATTTCTGGTATAAAGAATTAGAATTTGGGTTGAGGGTGATGTTTCACTACTACCAGATGATCTATTGTGACCCCCTACATGAGCCATAATGTTGACATCCAGTCCAAGAACTTTAATAAAGTGTAATAGCCGTGATGGCTTCAAAGGGATTTCCTCGTCAATGGCATCTTTACCAAAATAACTGGCACGAATTGCTGCAATAGCCAAGCAGTTGGATATCAGGCGTTCCGAATATTCGTCTTCCACCCCGCAAAACCTACAGTCGCTATTGGATTTCAAACCTATCCTTGTCATATGTTCCTCAAGGTGGCAGTGCCGCATGAGAATACCCATAAGTACACGTAGTTAGTTCCTCCTTAATGCTAGTAAAGTTTTTATTCGTTGCTTATTGAATCTTCCAAGGAACACCTTGGAATGTCCCCGACGTCCCTATTTCGAAAAACGGTTCCGGTCCCACAAACGATGTTGTGGCGATCTTCTTTGCTAATAAATTAGCTCTCTCGTTGCTACTGATGATGGATTCCAGTGTCTCCTGGAACCCAGCATTGTGCAACTTAAAAAAAAATGTGCGAAGTATGGAAAGATGGGGAAACTTGCCGCATCAATTTTGCTGTCCCGCCGTAGGTACCACAGTAGTAGTCTTCAAGGAATCCAGAAAATGACCCAATAACAAAATATTCACCAATTAAGCTATTTTTTGTTTTCTTTTCGATATACAAATCATTTAAAGCTTCCGAATTTACTTCTCTTCAATCAAAATGATTCACAATGATTTCAAGTTGCGGCAAAAGTTGCTGTTGAGGAATTCGATTGGCTTGATCACCACCCTCACTGATCTCAACTTCTGCCAGAGTTGAGATCCCTAATTTGCCTGCATTTAACACTGTCAATGTTGCTTGTATTTGAGTCATAACAGTTAAATTGCAACTTGTTCACATTTGACATTTAATTGACAAACTTAATCGTATTTGACACCTAAACGTTAATCTTGGCCACGTCTTACTTTTCAATTGCGACTAGATCGTGCTGGGCAGGTGTATATAATTGGCTCCAACAAAATTTAAACATTTTCTGATGTGTACTTGATATGATGATGATTTTTGTTTTCTAGCCCTTTATACCTTCCTTCCTCATCCAAATTCCTCTCTAGAGCTACAACAAGCCATGCTGCAATCAAGCACCTTTAAGTAATGAGAAGTAAGAAAAAGGTTGTCTTCTAAAATATTTAGAAAGCTTTTGAAGAAGCTGATGATCAGGAAATCCCTAAATGAAAACTTTTCTATGAGAACGACGGTCCTGAAAATTTTCAGCAAAGGAAATTTTCATTTACAAATATTTTGCAAATCTTGTCGAGTTTTGTGAAGTCTAGACGCAAAACTCCTAGCTTGGCGAGGGCTGGAAGAAGAATGAACGAATACATGGCTCTATTAAGGTTACTAAACTTATGAGATCACTACCAGACAATCTTCTTATTTTCTATGCTGGCCTCCAGGTCTTGAAGCTTGGCCATACATTACAGTAAATTACAATCACAACCATCTTACTCTGGCTGCTCACATTAACCAAGAGATTCATAAGAATAATTATAATAATTGGCATGGTCTGAAATTTATTGGACCAGACGAAATTTTCTGAATTTTATTCGACGACAATATTCCCTATTACAGTAATGTTGGTGGTTTCTAGGAATCCCTTGGACGTAAACACAAAGCGGTAGAATAGCGACTGGTCGTTGATGCATCTAAATCTAGCTTGAAAGCAGTTCTATTGAATAATGGAAATGTATTGCCCTCAACTCTGAAAGGACTATTAACGAATGTAGACAATAAACGTTACAACTGGAACATATAGATCTAAAGTTAGGATTCACAACATATAGTTGCTTCTTGTGCAAATGGGATAGTCGTGCAAAACTTCAGCATTATATCATGAAAAGTTGGTCAAGTGGATGGTTGCTGCAGAAAAAAATATTTTACATGAAAGCCTTGCCGATAAAAAGGTATTTAGTTGCTCCATTTGCATTTAAAGTTAGGGCTGACAAGGAATTCTGTAAAAGATATGGATCATGGCAGCAGTGCATTGCAATATATAACAAATTTCCAAAGAGAAGCCAAGAGAAAGGAAGGCATCTTTGGTCCTTAAATTCGACAATTGATGTATGATAAAGGTTCGATGTGGTTCTGAGCAAAAGAAATGGTGGCATGGCATTGTTTCAAATCGGTAGCAATTGGTTTCTTGAGCAATAACATAGCGGAAAATGTCAAGAATCTCGGGGATGTAAAAAATTACCATAAAATGGGATGTAATATGTCGCTAAACATGCGTTATTGAGATTCTCATTTGGATTATTTCCAAAACATTTTGGGAGGTGTAAGTGACGATGAATCCATTTCCCTCAAGACTTTTCAATATTGGGAAAGTCATACCAGGGAAGATGGGATATAAACATAATTGCTGATTACTGTTGGCCACTCATTTGCGGCATACAAAAAATGAATCCGATGTAGCTAGTTGGATTTTATTTGCTTATGGCTTCTTTTAAGCAAATCTATCAAAAGTCAAGTTACACATTGCCTCAATAAAACATTCCTAGACAACGTATTTACTATAATTCCACCATGATTATTACATCGATCATCTTAGTAGAAAGTCGTTGTAACTAAAATAGAATTGCATAAATAGAGATGCATAATTGTCTGCAACTACATCAGACTGCAACGGATTTAATGATCCGTCGCTATATATAAAATCGAGAGGTATTATCCCAATAGAACGTCGAATACTTACTGGAAGCTCTTGTGGTGTACTATCTCCCTCTTTCAGTTTGTCTACGTGATTGCGACCTCCGAATCCGCTTAGTATGCAAATACGGAATTATTTTGCGTTGTTTTTAATGCCGGTTCATTTCATGCCCAAGCGCTCCCCATCTAAGGAACATTTATAATAATTTAAGAGTGCAAGCAATAGATTTTAAATTGTCGATTTAACGTCGATAAAATGGAGTGACTGCATTGATTTCGTTTACTATAATGGTGAGAAAACGTTGACCTCCTAACCTAAAAAGGTATATTGTGGTCATTTAGTGAAGAAAGTTTATATAAAGACTGTTGAATTTAAGGATACCACGTGGAATGTCTACATGTTTGGGCAACGCAATGCCATGAAGATAGAGAGACTGGATAACTGACAATGAGTTTGATTGGGTTTAATTCATCTCGTCCAAAAGTCTTAAACAGGTTAGATCACTCTTGGGACACTATTTCAAGATCATTTTAAAAATTAGGTTAATCAGTGCAGCTATGCACAGTGCCAAATTACTGAATGCATTTCCAGGTGAAGACCCAATTATCTCTCCAGAGGGACTGGGTAGCTGAGTGTGTGTTATGCACTTCGTCCAAAACAAGGAATTCTTCTGAAATTAAAGAGGACCAAGTTCACCATAATCTCATTTCTATACATATCTGAACTCGAATTCCTTAAAGTATTACCAGCTAGATGCATCAGAAGATATGGAACTATTCAAAAGATTGTGTGCAATGAAGCAAAACCAAGATTCATAACTAGGAAGCTGACTGATTCCCCAAAGACAAATGTTGACGGTATTAAGGAATGGATGACTTTACTGAAGTCTAACCAATGAAGCTGGACAAAACGATTGTTGTTGAGTATATCCAGTCGGTATAAAGAGGGTGACTTAACCAAATATCTAAGGATTCTAGATGACCTCTGTCTGTCAAATTGCATCAAAAGTGACTATTTAGGGTGCTAATTCCGAGCGGCGAAAAATAGAGGACCTAAGGAATGATGGACCTAATTTTGAAGTCGGATTCCGTTTCTTGTATACAGACGGATCCAAAACCAGCAACGATGGAGGGGTTGGCGTTCATAGACATCTCCAACAATTTTTCAGGTGAACATACAGGGAAAACCTAGACAAGGACCTGGGGGAGGTTAGGAGGCAAAGGTCTATGTATTTGTCGATAGCCAAGCCGCCTTTAAAGCTGTAGTTACTTACAGCCTTCAATCTAAATAGGTTTGAGAATGGCGGATGAATGTGGTGTAATTTTTCACAAACAAGTGTGTGGTATCTCTGACGTAGGTTCTAGGGTACACATAAATCCAAGAAAACAACATGGCGGATGAACTTGTCAGGCAAGCCACGGGAATGCATTTAATTGGAACAAAATCCTTCTCTGATGTGTTAAAGCACCATGAAGGAGCTTCAAGACTGGGGAGTAAAAGAAATGGCTTCTATTTGGGGAAAACATCGGGGTAAACAGAACCAAAAAAAAGTATCGATTCATTTCTTCTTCTTAGTCAGAATATCAGACTTAAGGACCCTCAATTACCAGCAATAGCGTATTCACTATACTTAAATCAATAGGTCGCTATTAGAATCCTTTTTGCACAAAATTTAGTGACAGGACTTTGAGATCGCTATGAAGGTTTCTTTTATTTCAGTCGTTCCACAGTCTTCTTTAATATTTTTAAATGGATGAGAGAAAAAGGTGACAGTTTGGTTAGTTCTCGGTATTTTGACTCTGCAAAAATAGCTTAGGAAGAATTACTTGGACACAAAGGATTGCGCCGCAATTGCTTTCTAGATTCATTCCTCGGGGGTGAATCAGTCCCCAACTCTCCACTACTTTACTCTCTCACTTATTCTTTTCCATTGTGCCCTGTCCCTAACTTTATCTTTCCACCTCACAATGCCTATTCAGTCAGGGAGTGATGGCAAGTTAAATCCCCTTCAACATGTACTGATTTTTCTGTGGTTCGCTGGTCATCAGACTGCATCCTTTCGAGATGTTGCTGACAGATTTGATATTTCCATTAGTACACTTTTCAAAGTTATTAAGAGGATGACATATTTTCTCAGTGGATTGTCCCAAATGTAATAAGATGGCCATCAATTAAGGAACAAGAAGACATTGAAAGACATTTTAATCGTAACGGATTTCCAGGGGTAATAGGAACGATAGATGGATGCCATATATGCATAGATAAGCCGGAAAATGATCCAGATTCCTACATAAATCGAAAACACTTTTATTCTATACAGGTTAGCTATGTTCAGATGTGTATTTAGAATATATTCGTCAAATAAACTAAAAACAGCAGTTATATATATATAACATAAAACTTTTAAAGAAATTAAATTTATTTTTCTGTTTCTACTTATTATATGCTTTGTTTTAGATGCAATGTGTATGCGATCACCGTAGACGAATAATAGATGTGTTTATTGGTTATCCTGGTTCAGTGCACGATGCAAGAGTATTTCAGTCTTCTCCTCTATATACAACGTTTGCACAGAAATGTAATGAAAAATATATAATTGGTGACAGCGCATATCCATGCAAGAGGAATTTATTAACACCGTTTAAAAACAATGGCCATCTGAGACCAGCGGAAGGCAATTACAATATAAAATTGACCAAGAACAGATATGTAATTGAACACTGTTTCGGTCTGCTAAAACAAAGATTTCGACAGTTACACCATCTAAAACTCAGAAAGATCGAAACGATGGTCCATTTTATTCGTGCTTGTTGTGTTTTACACAATTTTACACTCAATGACAACTTTGAGTACACACAAGAACATGAAATTCAAGACATCAATGATGACAGCAGGCAAGAGAGAATGGGGGCCTACAGTTTAGGAACTATGTTGCAAGTTATATTCTTAATTAAATATACCATACCATGTATAAGAAAATAAATTGCATTTTACATTTTTATCATTCGTTTTTTTAATGTTTCATATACATACATTTCAACTCAGAATTTTATTTCAGGACAAAAGTATTCTGAATAAAACTACAAATAGAGGAAATAAGTAAGTATATATTGGAAATAAATGATAATTCTTGTAAAATATCACAAAAACAACAGCAATTCTTAAAAAGTATAATAAAAACAATAGTAATTCTTAAAAAATATCACAAAAACAACAGTACTTATTCTTAAAAATATTTTGTTTGTAATTAATGTCAACCCTGTTACCATGAGAGATAAGTAAAAATAACAACATTGTAACTGTCAATCTGAGAATATTAGAAACTAATTAGTGTTATCCGCCAGTACTTACTTATATTATACTTATACTATACTTGTTATAGTATAAGTATAGTAAGTATAGTACATACATACAAGTATAGTATATATACTATACTTGTTTTTTATTTGTGCATAGTGTACAATTATATTATCAAAGAAAATACACTGTGTTTTAATAATCATTTAACTGTCACCAATCAAGAAGCTTATACGGAAGCTACGACCCGTGAGCGGTGGAATAATCCATCAATCAACAACATATTTAAAGCTACAGTAGTTGTTAAAAAACGAACAAACAAAAATAAACGCAATTGTAATAAAATGTATAAGCGTATGTAAATAATATAAAATATTTTACCTGAAAATATCAGGTATTTCCAATTTATGGATTATAAATTCTTTAAGAATTTTATTTCTTTCTTTTATTAAGTCGTTCTTTCTTGTCTTCTCTTCTAGCAGTCTTCCCTGTAATTTTATTTTTTTTTCAGCTACATTCGTTTGTAATTGCAAAATCGCAGTCTGATGTTTTAAACGATCCTGTCTTATATCTTCTAAAATATTTCTTCTATATTGTTTTGATCTTCGTTTATTAGTGTCATTATTTTGTTTCACAACTGTTTCCATTGGATTACCTGATTCTGCAGTACTCTGCTTGTCATTTTCATCTTGGACAATATCTATCTCAACCACGTTTCCAGCTGATGTAGATGGTAAGTTAACAGGAGTGTCCGAGCTTAACAAAATTTCTGGATATATATTTTTCTTCCTCTCAAAAATTTCATCCATTTCCTGCATATATTCAAAATTCTTCCGGCCTCTTCCACTTTTGTTATTATTGTCTACAGTTTTTTTATAATTCCTCTCAATAACTCGCCACCTGTTTTCCACATTCGCAGCAGAGAACTTAGTGTTTGGTATTTCATTTATCTCTGTTGCAATGAGCTCCCACATCTTTTTCAGGCAACTCTAATGTTGATGTTGTAATGATATAAATCAATTAAAAGTTTGGTATTATTATGGGGCCAAATAATATATTCATTTTGTGTACTGCCAGCGATCCCTTCACTACCACTAGGCAGCAACAAAAATTCTTGTAAAACTTTATCTTGAAAATATTTGTTTTGTATTGATTTATTCGATTCTTAAAATACATAATTATTTTTATGCCTTGGCAAAATACCTGTAATACTTGCTGCTATAAATATAAGTGAAGTGTGCTACAAGTACGGGAAACCCGTTTGCACAACAACAGTAGGTATTAGTTCACAATTTCGATTTTCTGGCAGCGCATGCGCATTCGACAAATTCCAATTAAACTAAAATCGCAAGAAATTCACTCTGCGAACATACCTCATATGTGCCCTAGTCATTTAACTCTCTGTTTCTTTATTCTTCTAACTATGTCTTCTCCTTGTAGTTCTTGCATTATTTCATGATTCATTTTTTGCCTGTACTCGTTCTCTTCAAGTTTTGTTGGACCCAATATTACTCTCATTATTTTTCTTTCAACTATTCTTATCTCGTCTTCTTCCCGTTTTGCATTGACATATTCTCCAATACATACATCATCACTGGCGTTATCACTGTTTTGTAAATGATTAGCTTTGTCCTTTTTGTGAGTACCTACTTTACTTTTTAATAATTTCTTATTAGAGTGGAATGACCTATTTGTTGCAATTATCCTTTCATCAATCTCTGTTCTCCTTTCTCCACTACTTGCAACCGTAATATCCAGGTACTTAAATTTATCTACCTCCTCGAATTCATAGTCTCCAATCTTTATTATTTTACGTCCACACTCTTTTCGGTATCTCAATAATTTTGTTTTATTCTGATTTATGTTTAGTCCTAACTTTTCGCTCTCCAACATTTCTTCCATTATTTCTCTTTTCTTTGTTATCAATACTATACCATCGGCATATGCAATTATTTGATGTCCACCTGTACTTATATTTCCTTTTTGTATTCTTCTCAATATGTATTCCAACGCCAAATTAAATAAGGTTGCCGACAAGGAATTTCCCTGCCTTACTCCTTTGTTAATTGCAAATTCTTCGGTTTCTCCCTTTTCTGTCAGTGTACTTGCTCTTGACTGATTCATTGTCATGGAAGTATGTATAGAACAGAAATATGTTCCAAATGCGTAGTTTGGAAGTAAACTTGAACTCTTGTAAAAGAGATATTTCCTTAAAATGCGAGCTAGAAAGGATTTTGTTGCTACCAATGGAAGAGTCGAGGGGACGGTGCGTGGTAGACTGATTCATAACATTATGGAGTGAAAGAAGCATGATGAGATATGGGTATTTTACGAGATACTTGGTCAGAGTAATAGGACTCCGTCAAAGGCGACACAAAGGCAGACTTGTTTGGAGTCTGAGAAGTGGCACAAAAACAGGAAAGCGTTACAAGAAAAAGTAAAACCTTTGACGCAAATAATGCTTCCTGTCAACTACCACTATACGAAGATTGCCATGTTTGTCAGGAAGAGGCTTGACATATATTCTATAGTAGAATGGAAAAAATCTTATGTGTCGGTTTCAGTAGAAGACACCTTATCCCAAAAGAAACGTTTTACGAAAAAATAATCCTGTCATTTCCATCCAGTGTACGACCTCCATAAGGCTATGGGGAACATTAACATCTTCCAAAGAAACACAATTTCCACAAGAGACAGATTGATATCAACCCAATTCTGCGATCTTGAATGGATACGTGTTCTTAAAAGTGGAAGTCGATATCTTCTCGCTGAGAAAACCGCTACACTCCCGGCTATAAGATGAAGACACTCGAGGATCTCGCCGTAGCAACTGACGAATACGAACAAGGCCAGCACGGATAATCTTTAATCCGGTTCGATTATGAATGCGGTAAGGCGATTCCAGGACGATGTTCAATTTTATCGTTTCTGCTGGGACGAACGTTCAATTGAATTTCAAATACATGTAAATCAGATGCACCGAAGCAGTGCTCCGACAAAGTTATGTACGTTTTTCTCGTGGGTTCTTGCGCATCATGAACACGGACGTGAAATATAAGATGCAGACGCATTGGTAATGTTAAAATTTTCGCGTGTTATCGACACATCAAATGCAGGGAACTTCATGAATCACGGAGTATATTAGTTTGCTTCATCTGAAAGAGAGGGATATTCCACTTTGCAGACATTTTATTTCGTCATCAACATAAGATCGATTTAAATTCACGCCGTTGTAAACAAGGACAGTCAGTCCGTTAAAACAGGTAACGATTGTTAGCGTTTATTCATAAAAGTGTTAATTACTTCTGGAAGACCGTTACCGCGCACAGTAAACTGTAAAAATATAAATTGCACAGCCGGCTCCATCATTCGACGGAATCCGACCGATTTAATGGGGACGATCGCTTTTCCAATAACGACGGACGCCCGTAAAAGGGACCAATAAAGAAAACTTTATCTCCTAATTAGGTAAATTTATCGCGCAGCTGCATTTATCGTTCTTTGTTGCCCCAGTCGTGGCACCGTTACGTTCGTCTTTTTCCTGGCCATTCGTACTAATCTTATTTTTATTTTCACACCTGCAATTTCATCGTTAACGACTGCGTCTAGGTTGTAATTGTAATTGTCCTTTTATAATAAACTGACGTTCTACCAGGAATACTTTTTATATTTCATGAACGTTGCTGCTATATGATAACCGACGTTCCCATCCCACAGTTTGTACAGAAGTTCGTAAAATGTCGTGTGGAATCGGGGTGTTTATTCCAAAAGTAATTGCTAAAGTACTTGGGCTAAATTGCAATCCGCAAATCAGAAGATATTGAAGCGTTCTTGAGCATTAGTGTAACCAGGATGCATTAACATTTCTGTAAAAATTTGCTTCCTTTAAAACGATTTCTCACAATTGCGGGAAAGGATTTGTTAGGCATACCTCTCAGCCTCCTAAAGTCGAGGAAACCTAAGACATGCATTGAGATGACTTGCCAAGGGAGTACCCAAGCATATTCCAGGCTATTGAAAGATGCGTACAGTTCAACATTGATACAACCTACGAAAAGACAGAGATTATCATAACGTCTGTTAAACAAGCAGCCATCAGAGCCCTGAACTCCAATGTTATCAGCTCCAAGATGGATTGGGAGTATCTAGACAAACTAAATGAACTAGGCAAAAAGAACAAGGCAACCCTATTGTGGGTTGCGTCACATACGGGAGTGAAAGGAAGCGAGATAGCAAACAATCTCGCTAGGGTACCTTTTGTGGCAGTACCTCTTTGCGGTATAACTAGCCGTGTAATACTGGAGAAGCTCAAAAGTGAAGTAGATTAGAGAAAACCCAAATACTGGGAGAATTTCCACTGTATGGGGCAAGCTCAATTTTTTTCTGGGAACATAGAACCAAAAGAGGATGCATAAAGTTCAGCAAAACCAACCACTGAAAACTCAATAGACACCTAAATAAGCTTGGAACAGCAACCAACCCTATGGGCCTATTAAACTGATCCAAACTTCCCAAAACTTGTTTGGCAAATTAGAATTTGCTTCTAAGCAAATGATCGCCGGCTTTTCTCTAAAAATCGTGCAGCCTTCGGGTAGGTAATTCTGAAGTATACAAAACCAATTGTTTTCTGGAAGTTTTCAGAAAACTTTGGTAAACCAGCCGCAAATATAGGTTATTCCTCTCTAGAACAATGCAAATCAACTCAAACAATAATAGAGTTAAAATAAAGGAATTGATGGTTGATCATAGACATCAACAACAACATTATTCAGCACCTAACAACACCCTACATATTAAACATTGACTGCTCTTCTTTATTTCCAAAATAGAAACGGCCGTTAAAGGGTAAGATACAGCATTAATTTTTGGTTGCTTTTTTTAATTTTATTTTTGGGTTGTAATGACTTTTTCTGAATCTCTTTGCTAAACTAGACTGTGAGCTATACCTAATTCCGTACCAGGTCTGTTCTTCATACAATAGAAACTCTGCTGGTTTCTAGGCAATCCATTTACCAGATTCGTATAATTAATGCTATAGAATATGACGAAGCTCTTGTGAGTGCTGATGTTGACGTTTTTGGGAGCACTTGCGTCTATAACGGGTTATACATTTAAGGGTTGTAAATGAGTTGGAATAGCAAAATTTTCTGCAACTAGGAGGAAACTAGGATCCATAAGAGTATTACTGTAAGAATTAATGAGTTCATCGTATCGATTGCTCACAGCCTGAACACACGACGCAAAATACAAATTGATTTCAGGCACATTTGCTAACTGAGAAGGTAAAGCAACATCAGAACGAGAACCAATATTGAGAACCTTAAGACTAGACCACAAGCTTCTAGGATTGGAACAATTAGCTGCAGAATTTAGAAATTTTCGTTTTTCTCTTCTAATAGCACCAACAGTAAAATTCCGAAGACTTTTATAAAGATTCCAAGCATCATCAGACTTAATGCTTTTAAACTCACTTAAAGTTCTATCACGCAGTCTCATAAATGTTTTAATATCTTGAGTTAACCAAGATGCTCTAGGCTTTGAGACCCTAGATTCAACCCAAGGAGCATGAATGTTAAATAAATCAGCCAGGAAATCATTAAATATTTTAACTTTACAGTCAATATCACTATTCTCAATAATCATAAACCACGGAAGACTATATAAATCATTTAGAAATCTACAACAATTTAATCTCTTAAAATCTCTGTGCCTAACTAATTTTGGAGTAGGCTTTCTTACTGCAAATACAGTAATCAAGTCTATGATCTGAAATTAAGTCAGCAGATATCGTGCCAGCAGAGGACAAAATATTAGAATCAGACAAAAAGATTGGATCGAGCAAAGTGCTTGATAAAGCTGTTATGCTAGTAGGTTCATCAATAACCTGCAAGAATCCGTTTGATTCAAAGCATGCAAATAAAGGGTTATCGGGAATAAACTGATCTACATTAAAGTTACCCAAGAACATAATGTAATCCACAAGAGGATACAAATACGAAAGGATGTTATCCATGGAATCCGTTAAATCTGAAACAGTAGTTCTAGGGGGTACATAGAAATTGCCAAATGCCATCAATTTGGAGTGAATTTTGACCGTAAAGATAATATATTCCAGTGAATCAATAATT
>ML216694.1:893-11399 GCA_004785975.1 Popillia japonica
TATTATTATTATATATATATCGACCCTGAATTTTGCAAGGATTAATATTTACACAAGTCTGTGCAAAAGTAGGGGAACACCATGTTCACTCTTATTCGCTCACATTTTACAAAAACGTAGACTGCAAATTGACTATATGTTGATGTAGACAGAGAAAATAGCAATAATGATATAAAAAGCAAAATTATTTTTGACCAAGCAATTTAAAAGTAGACTCTTTAAAGTTTGTAATGTACACAATATATTTATGGAAGCATTTCTGATGAAGGGCACATATTAAATATTTATTTCATGACATAACTTGTAATTTTTATTTCAGCAAATTTACAATTTTAAATCAAATAATAAATAATAGTAGGTACAACTTAATTTAGAATCTCATTTTCAAGGCTAAATAAATAACATAACTTCATAGTTTTTTTTTCCATTTTCACATATGGTGCATCTTAGCCATCTTTCTTAGTAGCTTCTCATGCACGCTATCACTGACGTACCTCTTAGCAGTTTTAACTCCTCCTGGACCCCATGCTGAATACCACTGTTTCGTTAAGTGTCTTTTACCAGGGGAACCATTGTCTATCCAATCTTCATCATCAGGGCCTGGCAAACCACAGCCATCATCGAAAAGGTTGGTACATCTTTTACCAGGCGACCCGTTAATTAACCAGCTTTCGTCATCTCCAGCACCTGGTAAACCATTATTGGAGCAACTTTCGTCGAAAAGATTGGCACATCTTTTACCAGGAGAACCGTTACTTAACCAGCTTTCATCATCTCCAGCACCTGGTAAACCATTATTGGAGCAGCTTTCGTCGAAAAGATTGGTACATCTTTTGCCAGGAGAACCGTTACTTAACCAGCTTTCATCATCTCCAGCACCTGGTAAACCATTATTGGAGCAGCTTTCGTCGAAAAGATTGGCACATCTTTTACCAGGAGAACCGTTACTTAACCAGCTTTCATCATCTCCAGCACCTGGTAAGCCATTATTGGAACAGCTTTCGTCGAAAAGGTTGGCACATCTTTTACCAGGAGAGTGGTCTAACCAACTTTCGTCGTCACCGGCACCTCCAATGCCTCCGTTACCACATGTTTCTTGCATAAGAATTGGACATCTGCCTAAATGCCTGGCGCTTATAGCACTTACGGATAAAAATACCAGGATGAAAGCTTTCATTTTGCAGATAGGTACTTCTGGTCAAACCTAGGACTGCTACTGAAACTCTAAACGAAGTTGAATCCTTATATAGGGTACATTGTTTATCAAAAAAAGTTAATAATGATAAACATAAGTAAACTCTTGGAAAATATCAAAAACCTAATAATGCACCCGTCTATTTGTTTTATTGTTAGAATTAATTAGTAAAGCCACATTGCCTCATTGATCAATACGTTCTTTAGGTATTATACGGGATCAAACGCTGTGGGGCAATAAAACTCGGAATTATTATTATTGAAACAGGATAACAACACCCGCTTATTAATAAGTTATTTATAAACAATATTTTATTATACTTAGGTCTATACATATTTTGCATGACAGCAAGTATTGAAAAAGTTATTGAAATTAATTTCTGGCCACGATAATAATATTTAATTAAAGATAAAATGGCAAAAATATAATATAATTATTAATATATAACGATTCAACAAATACTGCTTAATTATAATCTGTATATCCAGTTATATTATTGTGTTAATTAAAGGTACCTACTTAATTAATTGAAAGTAGATGTAAAGCGGAAGTGAGTTGGCCGCTCAACAGTAATCGTCACAGAGTTTTGTCGAATGAGTATCACATTAATTAATCTATAAATTCATATACATACGTGTATATTTATTTAGTTGAAAATAATTTATGCAATTGTTTATATGTATGTATATTATATAATTCAGATTTATAAAGCCGCTTTATTTGTTTAATCAACAAACATTTTTTACAAGGTAATAATCTTATATAATTTTAGGGTTCATTTTATTTCGTAGCACTTTATGAAGCAAAAAGAAGTAGTGATTCAAGAGAAGCAAAACAGAAGCTAAATAATAGAGTACAATAATAATAAATGTATTAAATAAATTTTGCTAGAAAAAATTGCTGTGAGACTATTTGTGTTGATACTTATCCAATAGCGAACAAATCGATAAAGGTTGTACTCTGCCACATGAAGTGGAATATGAGAGGAACTTCTTTATTTACTGAATATCACAATGCTCCTGAATTGTGGAATAATAAACCTACTACTTGACAAGACAATAAATTGAGAAATGCTACGCTGATATAGCTTGCGCGTAACAACTATCCTATTATTGTAGATAAGAAATTCTTGAGATCTGTTTTTTATATCATTGGAGAAAAATACAAAAACAACACTAAAGAAAGGTCAGCCTTTTCGAAGATTGAAAAATAGTTTGTGGATGCACGGTGCTATTCGTATGGGCTACAAAATACTGATAATAAGCGTATTTAACAAAGTATCGCTTCTAGTCGATTTATAACCCAAAGATGCTGTGATAGCATTCTACAGTATCAGTCTATAGTCATTTGCCATATTGCTACTACAACAATGTTACGGCGTTACAAACTCATCATAAACGAAATGTCTTCGCCTCATATCTCGATTCCGTGCACTACAAGCATGTGACGGACGTGTCTTTAACAGTTTTTTTCTTCGAATTTCGCGGAAAAATGCTAGGCAATTAAATACGAACAGTAATAATTTGACGTAATTTTCATCGCAAATTACGTTTCCTATATAATTAGTCACCGAAATTATCATCACAGCTGGAATTGTATTCCATCTGACGTGACGCGTGTACTTATATTATAAATGTGTACTTAGCCGAGTACAGTTTCCCGCAATAGAAACAGAAGCGATGAAATATTTCTGTTACTTTCTAATTTTTCTTAATTAGCGGTGTGCAAGGTAGAAGTTACGAGTCATTAGTATGTTTAATTAATCGCTTTGAGGAAGAGATGTACATGAAATATATGTTAGTAACTAGTAATGCCTGGGAACATTATATCTTTTCTCGAGACAGTAACAAATATGCTTTTTCGTTTCACGTTTTTTATTTTCATAAAATCTCGGCCTTCGTTGATGTGCTTAATATGTTCACTTTCTTTTCTTTAATTACCGGTGATCTTTGTAATTATCGTGAGCAGAAACGTTATTAATTACCGACAGTACATTACAATCAATGTAATGTACAATTACTAAGAAAAGGATGGCTTTGTATGTGTAGTAATCAACTGTTGAAAGTAGGTTGATCCGGTTTCATTCTTTTGCGAAGTTGTAATTTTTATATAACACAGTATGCAATAGACGCCAACTTATAATTGATTTAAGATTATATTGTAATTAAAACAACTCGAACCCAACAACAAATCCGAGTTGAGCTTTCCATAAATATGGTGCACAGTTTCATGCCATTATTTTCAAGTTGGATAACTTGAAAGTATTACTAAAAACATTAATTAGATCAATAAATATTGAGTTGGAAGTTTCCATTAGGTTGAATTAAAATTGAATATCTAGATCATGAACTAATTTGCAAATTAAATTACAAATAATTTTCAGGTTATGATTTAAAGCACTAAGAAAAGGAACTATGGTCTAAAAAACAAATCGTAGTCAAAGTACTTAGAGAATGTAAAGTTGGAATAGAAGGAGTGAAAAGTTCAAATTAATATATGTAGGATCTTGTAAGGATACCTGTTTGCACCTGTTGAAAGTATTGAAGTAAGAATTCTTAATTATAAAATATTTATTATTTAAATACTGTATTTTAGATGTAAGTAACAGAAATAACACGAAAGAACTCCGAAACGGGGCCTTCTTAAGCGGCGACACTTTAAGAAACCACGTATTCTTTTCTGTGTGATAATTACATTCAGTATAATCCACTTACAATGGACTCGGATATAGTGGAAATCCAGATATAATAGATAAAGTTAATAGATCCCAATTTCAATCCTATTTAAACATGTGTATTTGAATTCCACCTATAATGTATTAAAAAACCACCAAGAAATCCACTTTGGCACATGCAAAAAAGTTAGTTACTTCTTTGATATTCAAACCATTATTTGAAAAGTTGCTTTTAGCCGTGGGTGCAATTTTGAATGTATGTATATTAGACAACCTTGAGAAGCAATTGGGAAGCTTTCGGAAGAACGCATAACAGAGATGTTTGTCCAAATAGTTCACGGTCAGAGAAATGAAAGCCACTATTTCAGAAGCTTAGATGCTTCTTGTAGATTACAAATTCGGAGGTTGAATTAAATGTTGAAAAACACCAACCCTCTCCTAGACAACTGCCCAATCCACCCTCATGTTGAATTAAGCAATATAAAGATTACATCTCACAGATCACATGCGTCAGTTATATTTACAACTATCTCTAAAAAAAAAAGTACTTATAGAAATTCCTGAGATGCAAGCAACAGATCGGAACGTGTCAATTTCTATTTCATATGGTATCATAATTCTTCACAATTTATTGAGCAAAGTGCCAACCGAGACAATTAGAATTACTAATAAAACGTTAGTTGAAGTAATGAGAGAATGCCGTGAAGAAGTTTTGTCTGACAGTGAAGCCGATGAAAGAGATAGAGGTTTTTATTGTACGAGTTTATTTATAACACGTCCGTTTAAACAAAAATTATAGATTTTCTGAAATAATATATACAGAGTGGCGCTCGATACATCCGGCACTATAAAATTATAAAAAAAAAATATTGAGAAAAAGTGTAGTGAAGCTTAAGAATGTTTCATACCGTAAAAATTAGTTCCACATATACAGGGTGTTTTATAACGGCGTGCCAGACCTAATTTATATTTTTTTAAATGGAACGCTTTTTTGCATTTTTAAAATCTGCTTAGTTTTACGAATCCTTTTATATAGGGTTTGCTGGACCTATACCGAGCATTTCAAAAGTTATGACCATTTTTACGTCTAAAATAAGGTGTATTCAGAATGTTAGTTCCGGTAAGAAAAAAATATACGACCTTCTTTGCACCTTTACATGGTTTGGCTACGTCTTCTATTTTTTCTGGTTCGAGAATTCAACAAAAAGAATATTTCTTGTATACACGGTGAGTCAAAACTAGTCCTTAATTTTTTCATTAAATTTAAATGGAACAGCCTATATTCTTTATAACGTTTCGGTAGATATTTATCGGTCTTTTGTTTTTGTGAACCATTCCCTATACATAACTCTTTACTAATTTCAAGATATAAAGCTTGAGAATATCTCCACTTTTTTCAATTTTGTTTTAATAACAGTTATTATGGAGAATGTATCGAGCTTCCATGCATTAATGCGCCACCCTGTATATAATATTGTTTTAATTTATTATAAAATTATTTTCGCGAGTTCTTGAGTTACTTAAGTTTTTAAAGTATAAACTTTCATATAAATTTTGCTGAATTATGTCATGTCTATCTCCGTCTTCCTATGTAAAGCAACCAGAAAAATTAGATAAAGCTCTTAAAGCTGGAGTTTTAACAAAAGCAGCATATTTAAGTGAAATTTTGTCCGAAGCTGTTATAGCTGTAGTAGCAAATTTGACTTAACAAGGTTTTGGAACACAGAAGTTTATGACACTTTTTATTAGAAAATAATTAGTGAGTATACATCGCAGATTAGCGATAAATATAATGTAGTACTTGTACTTGTACTAAACAGATACTTAAACTTTATATGAGTATCCGCACTGAAACATTCATTTACAACCATGGAAATATACAACAACTAACAAAAATTTTAAAATATCTTGCTCTCGTTTGAATATTACCAACTGTAGGAAGAAATCAGGGGAGTTAATACAACAAATAAGTTAGATATTTTAGACCCAGGCGCATTAATATATAAAACAAAAAAACGTATATTAAACGAAACCGCCACCAAATTTAAACAGTAGAAAACGCTGGGAAAATTTCGAATAATATTCTATCCAATGCAAGAGAAACTATTGAGATCTTCTCCAAAATGTTTTTAATGCTATAAATTTATAAAGTAGGGACATGTATGATTCAATATAGGTAACGTCGTTTAGTAAATATGAAGAACCAGAACTAAAAGCAGATGCATTAGAGGATTTGTTATAAACTGACGTTGCATATAAGTTTCTTTTAGCTCAGTAGCTAGGCTTTTGTGTACGAGTATTATGGTACGAGAGGGAAAGTTTTCAAAGAAAAGTTTTAAATAATTTATGGAATAGATAAATAGCTGGTATTGCTTTCCATTGATTGATTTACTTTTAGAACTACATATTTATATAATTTGTTATTCTATAGGAAGATAAAACATTAACTATTAGGAAGAGCGGTTACAAACTTGTTTTGTCGACTTTCCGGTTGTAACTAGTTCTGTACTTAAAAATCAGAGAAGCGTGGATCTTGTTTGGCAAATAAAGCTATAAGAGTGAATTTATTAAAAAAGGAAAGAAAACAAGCATCAGCAGCAAAAAAAGCTCGTTGCTATGCATGTCGCGGAAATGACAATAAATATTCCAAGAGAGCAAACAAACAATATGTCCTCAACACTCAACTATAGTAGAAGGGTGTAAAACTGCTGTAACTTGCAATTCTTGTGGCAGAAATGAAGATGTTCAATTGTTAACAGTGAAATGTCTTCGTAATTATTGTGTTTAAAAAGTATTTTTTATCAGTAATGTGTCTAAAATTGCATGGGTCAAGGTTGACCTTGCTATAGTATTTCACGTAATTACAATTATTTTCATACTCCAAGACATAAGAAAACCCTTGTAGCAAAGGGTCAAAATGTTACGGTTACTAGTATCAATAATTTACTAATATCTAAGGTACTCGATTCCATCACCTGGCAGATAATATATCTCTGGTAAATGAAACTTCGTTTTTTGTGCTCACTTCGAAACTCTGCGGAAATAGAAGGTAGCACATTTTAAATAATAGTTCGAGGAGTTTGAGTAAAAAGCAAATTATCTGGAACAGGCAATTTTGCAAAATTACCTAATGGTAGATTAAAAAAATAAATATGTAATCAGATCGAATAATATATGAGTAACCAATAATTTACCCGTCCAGATTTTGTCCATATTCAGTATGTAATGTTCAAATAATTATTACTTTTTATAAAGAAGCAATTACTGAAAATATCTTTATTAACTGAAGAAATAACAGCGGTACCGTTAAGGACAAAGGCGACTAAAAACTGAATCTTAATTAATATTCCGTTGTTACTCTGAGGCGGCTAAAAAACTTTCTGTTTTATTCAATTAATTCAACTTGGTGGAACGGTTCTGTTGCACATACAACGGTTCTCACAAAGACATCGGAAAAAAGATATAATTAAAGAAATAATTATTATATGTATGTCCGTTGAATGTATGTTCATGTTGGGTTATTTAACTTTCCAGCGTTTAGATAATGAGACATCTCTCTCACTGTTTGGTGCCTTGTGTTGTTTTTCTTTTCTTAATTGTATATAGACATATATACGCACACAGAAATGTACCTATTTATGTGCCCACCATATGTAAATTGCGAAATCGTTTTCGGAAAGTTTAACCTTATTTTTATTTACTCGCGATATAATTACGGCGAAAGTTCTTAAACGTAATTAACTCCTAAGAATCAGAAGAAGAAAGAAAATAAAAAAGCAGATACGTAAAATGTATGTTGTGCTTCTATATATGTAAGTGTGAATGCGAGAGGTGAATACCTCTTCGTAATTAATTATATTTTAAATGAAATTTCATCGCCGCGTAACGACGGGATTCTAGAAGTGATACAAAGGATTGAATGGGAACCGTTCCAATTAATGCCAGATTAAATAAACTTCATTTTCCTTTTATTTCGCGCTCAACCTTAATATCGCTCGGTACATAATAAAAGCTGGAGCAATAACGGAGTTGTAATATATATGCATGGTTGCTTGATGATTACATAGAAAATATATTTTTAAGATACCAACTAATATAATGTTGAGATTAATTCTAGCTTTCGCAAGCCCGGCATTATAATGATTAATATGGGGACCTAAAGAAAGTATCTTCTGGAGACAAAGCTGTCTTTGGGCATGCAATAACCTGCATAATAAATATAAACAACGATATGTTAATAAAGCCTACATTATAGTCTAGTCCTGCTGCAATATCCATTCTCTTTGCAATTGTTGCTGTAATTCGATATTTTAAAAACGAAATTAATTACATTTTAGGTTATGCTTACCATACAACAAGAATACATTATAATAAAGGCTTTTCAAGAAACAATCCGATAATTTTTCTCATTAAAGGGCTTTATTGTTGGACGATTATAGGAACACACGAGCATTGCCAATATTCATAAATCACTGGTACTGATTCTTTTTACAGATTATACAAGTTTCTCAAAATGTGCCAAACAATATTTTCACAAAAATGTCTGGAATCAAGAACAGTAACCACCCATGACCAAGGTAGTAACTACTTTCAACATGAGTTATCATTGAACCGTTGGCTTGGATTAGCAGTTAACTGCTTAAGTGAATCAGTTTTTCTACTGCGGTGACTTAGAAGTGGCTTGTTAGCCTTGCTAGCTATTCCCTTAAATAAGGCAGTGTATCTGCAACGCCAGATGGCTCCAAAAAGCATCAAAGAAAAAAATATTTACATTAAAATATACAGGGGCTCTAGTAATTTAATGTCGAATCATGCTTAACTGGACACAAACAAATTGGAATCCATTTGGTCCATTTCCCTTCAATTTTATAATTTCCATCTTCTTTTGTCGCTTAAATCTTTGCTATAATACTCTACTATTGCACGATATTTCTAATTGCCAACGCGTTTCGACAGCAATGCTGTCATTATCAAGGCGATAAGAAAACTATTTTCTGTAAAGTAAAACATTTTAGCGTGTCTGTAGTTAGGGTTCTAACGGAAGTTGTAAGTAAGTTCCCTATTTTAAACGAAGGCTTGTAAATGTAATAAAAATTAATTAATTAATATTAATTAAAATTAAAATGAATATTTTAGCACCAATGAAGTAAGTATCTACAAAATGATTATGCACGAAGACAAGGAGAAAAAAAGATCGTGGACGTAACGCCGTAATTTCCAAATTACACGAACATATAAGTTACAAAGTGACCATTAGCTTGAAACGAATGTCTCCAGAAAAATCCTTTCCAACTAAAATCATCATCCTTTATTACTTAAAAACCAGTTAGGCTGCAGCCAGATAACCAAACAGAACCGTACAAGATAAAACCGTGTAATTAAAGTCAGGGTCACACGTACATCAAACTTTACACACATACACACAGGTATACAAACAAGTTCAACGCAGAAACGAATAAAAGTCATTATAAAATTATTAAAGAATGACAATTTAAAAACAGGAAGACGTATTTTGTACGGTTTTTAACGTGCAATCATAACCACATTACCTGGTGGCATCGGCTACAATTATAAACATATGTCCGATGAGTGAAGGAAGAATGAACAGGGAGAAAAGACGACGTTCCATTGTCGACGGTAGGAGGGTTTGTCATTACTCGGGATATCAACAATTAAAGAAATTAACAGGAGTGGAACATTGTAATAATGACCCTCGTAAGTGCATATAATGTGTTTGTTCGTGTGGAAATTCCTTCCTTGTTTATTAATTACAAGAAAGGCCGTTAAAATAACTTCTCATTATCAGTACCCAGAACCTACGAAACATTTGATACAAAAAAATCACTCTTTGATATGGTATATAAGTAGTTTATCTGCAATATAGATTCGTTCAGATTCTCAGCTAGTTGTTTTCATATGTGCCGCATTCAAATCCAATGCACTGTTTCGTGCATCAAAAGATTATTCACATCGGCCCGCTTCCTATATTTTTTGTGTATTTGGATTTTTACGTTTGGATACAAATAAAATTTATCACAAACATTACTATTTGGAAAAATTGTTTAGAAGTCGACGTAATTTACACCGATTTCTCTAGTGCTTTTAACACAATTGATCATAATATACTACTGGAGAAATTGAACTGGTTCAGCCTTTGGCATCCTTTTTCTTCAACTTCTTCATTCATATTTTTCCAAGCGATCTAATTACGTCGGCTATAATGGTTTTTGCTTTTACAGATTTGTGTCTCGAAGTGATGTTTCGCAAGGATTCTGTTTGGGACCTCTATATTATACAAATTATACATATGCAGATGATCTCGAGGTAGTGCTCTGAAAATGTATTACGCCTTATCATTAGCAAATGCGTAAGCACGCATTTTTCACGCAAATTATTCTCAACGCTCAACGGCTTAATACAGTTGCTCGGTTATGTTTATCTCAATTACGATTCAGAACGGAATGCCTACAATAGATGCGTTTTATTACAGTTTGAGTTATTACTTTTGCCCTCGATAGTACATATGTATATGTTGAATTCTCAGATTGAGACATTTTTTGGCGATGTACCTATTGCGAATATAGTGTAATCGCATTTTATGAGGCTCTGAAATATCTGCAATTAAATGTACATATTA
>SMLS01055253.1:0-10125 GCA_004785975.1 Popillia japonica
TGTCAAACTGTCGTTCCTTTTTTCCAAAAATCATCCCATATAACTTCATGTAAATGACAACTTATTATAACCTGTACGACTAAAAAAATATTTTTCTTTTTCGAAACAGGGATTTTTTGCTACATAAAATTCCTAACCTGAAAGAATCCAATCTACTCCACTCTTCCGTGACAAATGAAATAACTAAAATGATAAAAACACTTCTCTTTTTATTATTTATATATATGTATATGTATATATGTATATCAAAACATAAAGTAGTAAACAACAATTATTATTATTATTAGCAATAGTAATAAAACAATTCTGTGTATGGGTCCATCGCGCCGATAATCAATTCGAATCGGAATCCCCGCCGATCTGTTTCCTGATGTTCACGCGGGCCTTCTTCACCCTCTTCTTGAACTTTTCGTAATGACAATCGTCGTCGGAACTGTGATCGTTATTATTATTATTATTATTGTTATTGCTGTAACTGGTAGCGATAGTCGTACGCGTCACGGAACTGTTACTTCTCAAACTGCGCTTCGCGTAACTGTTATTGCTGGAACAGGAACCGGTAGCGAAACCGCTGTCAATCTCGCTGTGATTGCGTCGCCGCTTCTTCACCGGCGTGTAATTGTAGTCCTGGTCGCTGTCACTGTACGAACTGTTATTATTATTATTATTGTTCCTAGGATCGTTCGAATAACCGTTTTCGCTAATGTAATTAGCGAATTCAGCACTATATTCACCGTCTTCACCGCCGCTATCACATTTAACACTGTGTGAGTGACTCGCCGAAGATGTCGAGGTATAATCTTCATTGCGCAGCGTTACCACGTTATTACTATTATTATTATTATTACCGTTCATCGTGATTGCGTTATTATTATTATTATTCGGCATCTCTATCATATTTATATACATATCGTGGCTGCCGTTTAACGGTGTCGGTATGATGTCGACGAAATTATCCTCTAAATTGCTATTATTCTCCGTACAAACGTTACTGGGCGGCGCCTCCTCGTCGGAATCCTGCTCTATGACGCGGTAGACGCTCGAACTCGTACCCGTAATGCCCGTACTAGTACTAGGAACGTCGTATGAGGAATTATTAATCGCGGGACCGCTGCTATTTTCGCACATTATCATCTCGCGCATGCTTTGCGATCTAGTCCTGTATTTTTTCTGAACGCTCGTATCCGAACGACTCTTATGATGATGATGATGATGGTGCGTATTGTTATGCTGCTGCTGCTGCTGTTGTTGTTGTTGTTGATTCAGCTGTTGATGCTGGTGCAGCTGCAACTTTTTCGACGAGATAGGGACACTCTCCTTCTCGGATGGTCTGAGGGCGCTGGATGACGACCAGCTCCTCGTTACGCGTTTACCGTGGACGTTCTTCGTGCACAGGCCGTTGTTCTTCCGGAATTTGTGGTTAGTGGTGAGCGTTTTCAGTTTGTGAATTGATTTACGCTTCCGGTGTTTCTCCCTAGAATTGTATCTGGAATTTAAAATATTTATGTGAATAAGAAAATTGTGCAGTAGCATTAAGAAATTATATATGTATACAGGGCGTCTCAGAAACGCCTGGTTAAAAGTATGAAGTGTGACAGACGTTAGGCTGTACCATAATATCTTCTATTTAAAGGCTCGGTGGCCGCAGTGATACAACCGACCGTCTCAGTAACGACTGCAGTGGTAATCCGACAAGCAATATAGCCTTGAAAGTCAATGTATGTAATTTGCACCCCCCACCACGCAAAAACTTCCTACAATGCGGACAACAAAGTACATGATGCTTCTGGTGCTTCCTCTGGTGATGGTTTTCCTCCCAACCTAGCGTAAAGTAGACCGCGATCTTCAATTTTTCCCAGTTTTAGCCGACATTTGCAATAGTGTCCTTGACTCTTTAGTTGTGGCAAAGTTTGCTGTCGTAGAGTTGTGGTGACAGAATTTTGGCGGTGAAAAGAAAAAAAAAACGTCTTGTGACTATACAAAATAGTGGCCTATCGTGATCCAACCTCCGCTCCCTGTTTGTTCTGTACAATGTTGAGCTATCTGATTTGCTTTGTGGTCAAAAGTAAACGAGATCAAAGCTCTATATGTAAAAGTTCGATTAGGCAAACAGCGTATAGCGCAGATCCAGTGGTCGCAGTGGTAAGGCCAACTGTCTCTAAATGCGAGAGACCTAGAGATCTGCGATTAGAATGGCGGTTCCGGTAAATAGGGGGCGGGAGAGGGGAGGGGGAAGGGCGGCGAGGGGAAGGAGGAGTGCAAGGCAGATTCTGTACAATCTGGCAAATTTCAACTGAAACAGTGAGTCATCACGGCGCACGAAGACGGAGCGAACTCGATGACCTCGACTAGCCAAAAGTAAAGTGCCAGTATTTTATTTGTATGTAGTACCTTGGTTGGCGGGGTTGACACGATGTTCCAGACATTTTGCCCGGCACTATTACTAAACGTGTGTGTGGGGCTCGTGCCACTATACCTGTAATTCGCCACGCCCACATCATCAAAGGTGCAAATCACAGAATACTGCATGATGACGTGCAAAACGGCAGGGGTCTTACGGGGTGATTTTTTCGTTGCCTAATTACCCGAATTGACCCCGGCGTGACCCAACCCACTTGTGCTACTGCGCTAAATAACATTTATTTATATATGGAGGTGATTCTCTTCCCGAAAAAGCGCATCACCCTTCATTTATCCCCTCCCTTCAACTTTTTACGCATATAACTTCTGGTCGACGTGTATTACAGCAGGATTGGGCAGCCTACACTCGGTACTGTATGCGCAAATGATACTTAAAGCATTGTACTCCTCCAGAGGACACACCAGAGCATGCGCACCTTATCGTGGAGATTTCGCCGAACGTCTTACCCTGCAAGATTAACATGGGGGTGGGTTGACACCCCCACAGAAGTAATTCAGCCCCTCAACACTATGTGTTGCGAAATATCACACCAGAACCACTTTCACTCCTCCCTCACCCACACCCCAGGCGAAGAGCAATCAATCTCACCTCTGTACTACAGCGGAAGACTTCCAATGCGCCATCTTCGCCAGCTTATTCCTCTTCTGAGCGATCAACAGCGCTATCTTATTCGGTTTATGTTTCTTGAGCGTTTCCTCGGCGGATTTTCGAAATTTCAACAGCGACTGCCACGAGTGACGTATACTCTCCTGGACCTGCTTGTCGCTGTCGCTGTCCGAGGTGAAGGTGTCCTCGGACATGCTGTTCCAGTTCTGGATCTCGTTCTGGATGAGCGAATCGAAGAACGCCATCATCCTCAGATCTTCATGCGTGGATTGATCGCTGTAGTCGTGTGATATCCTCTGTGGACAATAAACATAATTCGAGTAAATTAAAAAGGGGTGAATGTATGAAGTAGAATTACCGGTGTGCTAGGTCCTATGATGGAATTGTAATCGTCTTTCGAGTAAACGGTTCTTTGTGCATCACAGTTATCGGTTAATAGAGATCCCGACCAACTACCTATAGGCAACGTGCTCCATAACTAGAAAAAATTGCGTTTAAGATCATAACTTCGTAATAATACCGGAAATTCCCTCCAGATAAGTGGCAACCTACTTACCTTGACCATTTTTTCGACACCAGAAGAAGCAATGAGATTATTATTCTTATTATACCTAACCTGATTTACAATGGATCGATGGCCGTGCAATACGATATGTGATGTTCCCCATTCGCCTACGTAGATGGGAGGTACGGAAAAACAAAAAAAAAAAGTCAAAATCGGTTTCGATATCACACTACCCCCTTACCCTCGTCTTCCGGTATGGACCACATGTACAAGTTAAAATCGTCGGAGCCGCTCAAGACGTACTCGTCCTCGTCGCCGGCGAAGCAGCACGTCTTCATGGTGCACGAATTGTAATATTGCGGGTGGTAGAATTGACAGAGGGCGTTGCTGTTCTGCGTAGCGTAAAGGACCGGCGGTAAACGTCTTCTCAGAGCTAACACGTGGCTGCCGCTACTGTTGAAGCAGGCACTGATGCCGCTCACTTTGCCGGCCATGGGATCGTAATGGATTAGTTCCCTGAAATTATGTAATAGAACGCAAGATTGAAATACAAAAGTCTATGTTTAAATAATTTTCGTAGTTGGAGGAGTACCTAAAGGGGTGGATGTTAACATTTTTCGAGACAAAAATATTAGACTGTCAACCATTTGCCGCAGCAATCGATCACCTGGATGCGTTATTGATATTAGTTGAGCTACTACAGTTGGCGAAGCGCCTAAGGAGTTTTGGACCCCATTGAGTAGGAAAGTTTAGGATAAGTCTTGACAAGACCAATGTAATGAATTCAGAAGATATTTTTAGGACGATCAGTAGCAAGTGACGTCATATGTGCGTAATGATACGTCATATCTTCTGCGCAGGATGGTCTCACTAGCTTTGGCGGTGACTCTAAATCCCATTTTACAAAATATTAATTAGTACGTTTAAATGTTAGTGGTCAACATTTCCCGAAACTGCTATGAAAATTTTAGTTAATTTAGTTTTTTTTTTTACACAAACTTGGTATGTACTTAATTTGAACTACATATTGTATGTACCAGAACGTAATAAACATTATTCATACAGTTATATCAATAATTTAAGCACAGACATGCGTTTAAAAATGCATGACCGCCCATGACTAAAAACTAATCAAAAGCTTGTTAGAAACCTAATCGGTCGCCATGTTTTTATATCAGCTGAACGTTTCTCTGTTAGAACTATTCTTTTAAGAATTAATTGAGTGTATGTATTGGTTCTTATAGTATTGCACTTTCAAATTTCCCTCCAAAAAACCCTAACAGAAAAAATTTTCTGATGTGATTGGGTCTTTTTAGTTTACTCCTCCGAATTAAGAAACAGAGTATAGTATATTGTACAGGGTGGCCAGCTAAGAATGCAAAGTGCTGTATCTCGTAAACTATTCGTCCGAGAGACTTGCGGAAAAAAAACAAGTACTAAAGTGGACAAAAGAAGACCGTGGAAAATACTGTCAGATTTCCAAGATGGCCGCCAGAGGGCGTAACCGTCATTTTAAATTTTTAAAGTGATTTTTCACTGAAATCCACATAGTAAATGTTACTAAAAAATATGTGCCTTTTAAAGCTGAGTTTTAGTCGAGCAATTTTTGTTTAACATTTTTTGACGTATCTATTAAAATAAAGTGGTGGGAGGTAATTTGATGTTTTTTTAAATAAACAGCTGTAACTCCGAAACGGCTGAACGGATTTTAACAAACTTGGTCTCGTTGGAAAAAGCATTTATTGTTCCATCAAACCCATCTTACCTATGATTTCTCTAATTCTTGGTGACGCCGCTAGAGCGTGCTTTTTGATATAATAACAGAAAATTGCAAAATTCTCTAAAAAATCAAATGCAATAATATGACTTTTTTTCCATAAGAATCTAGTGAAATGATACCTAAATAGGTTAGTGAAAACGGTATCTCGATATCTTATTCGTAGCTTGAAATATCGAAGAAAAAAAATTAGTCATATAATTAAAAAAAAAACGCTATTACACTGGTACCTATATATTGTTGTTTATTTGTCATTTTTCAAGATTCAATGATAAAATTTCATAATTTAATCAATTTTAAAAAATTGGAAAAATTGTGCTGGAGCACAATCAAAAGAAAGTACCGATTTTGAAATAAAGCTAATGTGTCCTTCAATGTTCGAACTGTCTTGCATCACACTCAATGCATTGATGCATGCCGTTTATGGATGGACATTAGAGCAGCTTCAATTCCTGCTCTTGACGGGTTACAAATAGGCTATACGAGCCCTAACAACTAAATGTTCGGACAAATATTTTTTTTTTGAAAACGTTAGTTTACACAAACTAAATTATTTAATTAAAGAAATATATTAACAACATATTAAAGTCTATCATTTATATATATATACAGCTTGTTGACAGGCCTTTAAGGCCTAGAGCTGTGTGACTCTTCTCCATTCCTTTCTGTTCTTTGCTACGTCTCTCCAGTTCCGGATATTCTTCTCTTTCAGATCTTCTTCTATTTCGTCCCTCCATCTCTTCCTTGGTCTACCACTTTTCCTCCTTCCTTCCGGCTTCTTCCAAGCTATGTCTTTCACACTTCTGTTAGCCTTCATCCTTGCGAGGTGTCCCAACCATTGCAGCCTTCTCTCCTTCACAATTTGTCCAATCGGTTTGTCTCCGAACAGTTCATACAATTCTGCATTCATTCTTCTTCCCCATCCTAGCTCCGTATTCTTTCCCCCAAAAATTCTTCTTAGTATTTTCCTCTCCTGTATGTCTAACTTCTGCCGATTTTTCTGATTCAGGATCCATGTCCCACAACCATACATTAGTGTTGGTCGTATGACTGTTTTATAAATTCTTATTTTCGTTGTTCTTGCCACTTCCTTTGATTTCAGCACTTTGTGAAGCCCTCGTAGACAGTTATTGCACTTTGCTATCCGCAGATCTATTTCTTTATATTCTTCGCATTTATTCGTCATCAATACCCCTAAGTACATGTAGTCCTTCACTTCTTCAAATTCGCATACATTGTTCGAATGTGTTTGTACTTGCAGATTTTGTTCCCTGTTGCTTCCTGTACTGTTTTTCAGTTCCATAAATTTTGTTTTTTCAAAGTTCACTTCCAATCCAAAAACTTTTGCCGTTCTAATCAATTGCTTTGTAATATTTTCCAGTTCTTTCCTGCTTCTTGCGAGAAGTACCAACTCATCGGCATATGCGAGGCATTGATGGCTTTTGCTAAATAGGGTCCCTTCGTGGTTAATTCCACTCTTCCTTATTATTTGTTCTAGCACCAGATTGAACAAGGTAGTCGACAGTGGGTCTCCTTGGCGAAGACCTTTCTCCGTTGTGAAAGTTTTACTTACTTTTCCTTTATATTTCACTGCACTGCTTGTATTTTGTAGCGTCATTCTTATAAGATTCACTAATTTGGATGGTATTAGGAAGCTATTTAGTGCATTTATTAATTCTGCTGTCGTATGCTCCCTTGAAATCTATGAAGAGCATTTTTGCAGGAATATTCTGCTCATAACACCCTGTTAAAATTTGTTTTAGCATAAACACTTGGTCCGTTGTTGATCTACCCTTTCTGAAACCTCCCTGGTAATCTCCTACCTCTCTTTCCGCGTATTCTTCCAGTCTGTGTTTTAATAGTATTGCAAATACTTTATAAGTGACGTCCAGTAGCGATATGGCTCTATAGTTGTTACAGTCCATTTTGTCGCCTTTTTTGTGGATTGGTAAGATTATTGCTTTTCTCCAGTTTCCAGGCATAGATTCGGTTTTCCAGATTTCTTTAATTAATGTTGTTATCCGCTTTTGTAAGTAAACTCCTCCATACTTCAGATTTTCTGCTGCTATACTATTTTCTCCTGGGCTTTTGTAATTCTTCAAATGTTGTATTATTGCTTCTATTTCTTCTACGGAGGGCTCTGTCATGGGATTCTCTTCTTCTACCATTGTTAGTTCTTCTGCTGCCTGTTTTTCTGTTCCTTCTTTTAACGACTCTTCAAAATGTTCTTTCCACCTTTCCAATATCATTTCTTCGCTTCCAATTAATTTCCCATCTTTACTTTTGATATAGGGTGGCAAGTGTTGGTATTCCTTCCTTATGCTTTTAACATCCTTGTAGAAATTTCTTATTTCTTTGTTAATATATTTTGCTTCCATTTCTTTTATCTGATTATCCATATACTTTCTTCTTTTTTCTCTTAACATCTTTTTCATTCTTCTCCTTTGGTTTTGATATTGTTGTTTATTCTGATCTGAGTTATTTTGTAATAGTTTTTTCCTCAAATTTTTCTTTATTCCTATTTCAACGTCGCATTCTTTATCCCACCACTTTTTCTTTTTTGGTATTTTCTTTTCTGTTACACTTCTTTTCGTAGCTGTTAGCACGGCTTCTCCTATGTATTTCCATCTCTTTTCTACAGTATTGCACCTGTTTTCATGTTTCTTATATATTTCTTCTACTTCAGTCCTATATTTCTTTGCTATTTCTGGATCTTGCAGCTCTTTTATATTGTACTTAATCTCATACTTTTTTTTCTTTCTACTGATTCCTGTCTTCGGTAGTTTCATCTTTATTCCCACAAGAAAGTGGTCGGAGTTAGTATCTGCCCCACGGTATGTTCTAACGTTACTTATCAATCTGCTTTTCTCTGTTTGTATTAACACATGGTCGATTTGGTTCGTTTCCATTGTGCCAGGAATCATCCATGTACCTTTATGTATTTCTTTCCTCTGGAAATATGTACTCATTATTTTCAAATCTTTTTCTATTGCCAGTGTAATTAGTCTAATGCCGTTTTCATTACTTTGCTGGTGTTTACTATTACCTCCTGTTATTTTTTGGTACATTTCCTCGTTTCCCACTTTTGCATTCGCATCACCTATCACTATTAATGTATTTCTGCGTGGTATACTGTCAATTTCTTTTTCTAACAGCTCATAATATATGTCTTTCGCTTCTTCTTCTTTATCTTCCGACGGTGCGTGGATGTTTATTATAGATATACATTTAGTTTTCTTCTTTATATGTAGTACACACATTCGATCCGATATTTTTTCAAAATTCCTTATATCTTGCTTTAATTCCTTGTTTACTATGAAGCCCACTCCCAAATATCCTTTAGTACTACCACCATTAAATAAAATATAATCGTCTATTTCCTGTATACTGCTTTCCTTTAAATGTGTTTCTTGTAACGCTACTATATCCATCTTATACTTTTCCATTTCTTGTGTTAAACTTTTAACTGCCCCCTCTTCATTTATACCCCTAAGATTCCACGTGCCTAGATTTATTGTCGGGATTTAACCTCTTATTCTATTTTCAGATTTTTTCTGCTCGTTATTTTTCCCAATTTGGCTCTTTCCATTTTCTTTCCTTCTAACTCCCTCCAATATACTTTTCGTTGCCTTGGTCGTTTCCAGTCCATCCGATCCATGTTCTTTTTTCAGTTTTTTACCTTTTCTCTCTCCTCCACTTCCTCTTCTGTCTTCCCCATCCTGTCGTTCCATTTTATTCTTTTTCCATCAATAACTACGAAGTTATATCCTAGTTTCACATTTCTTCCTTTTTTCTTTTCAATATCTCCATATATTCTCATTTGTTTCTGATTTTCTAGTTCTTTACTCGTGTAATCGCACTCTAAATATACCTTATCTCCCTTCTTACGTTTCAACTTGTTTTTATTTTTGAGTATCTCCATTTTTTGCTTGAAACTCTTAACTTTAATAACATGGATTTTATTACTAATCATTGTCGTATTTGTAATATCCACCTCTATGTCCAATTCGTTTTGTATGAAATTACCTATGTAAGTTTTAACTTCTTCTTCATCTTCATTTTCTATGGTAAGTCCCTTAACAATTAAGTTATTCTTCTTTTCCTGTTTTTGTACTCTTTCTAGGGTAATTTCCATGTTTTTTATTTGCTGTTTCATATCTATCATTTCCTTATTTATTCTCTCGTTTTCTTTAGTAAGAGCTTTTATTTGCTTTCTATCTTCCTTGTTTTCTTCTCTCATACCTTTTATCTCATTCACCATGCTTTCCATTAAGGCCTTCATTTCTTCCGTCTCTTTCGCTTTTCTTTTATTGTCTGCAAGAAGCTCTAACATCATTTCTTTCAATTCTCCGTCATCTTCGGTTTTCTCATAGGGTTTGGGATTTCTGTCGGGCGTTCTGAACACCTTTTTGCTTTTCTCGAACATTTTGCTCTCGGCGTCGTATCTCTTCCGTTTTCCTTCTTCGTTATTCTTTTCACTATCCGACATTATAATTTATTCTTTCAATTCTAAATCAGATTTATTTCCGAAAAGCCTGCGCCGGCCCTGTTCTGTTGTCGCTAGCTGTAGCACCGCGCTAGAAGTCGTAGGCCGGTCAACCCGTCGGACCCCGACCTCCCTCGGTGTCTGCGTTCGTGTTTTTGTTACTATCTCAGCTGTTACCAGCGAACGAATTTTAAATATTAAATAGACTTACTTATTAGCGATTTTTCTTTTTCGGAATCCCTTTTTCCCATTCACTACACGTTTATTGATATAAACAGTGTGCAAATAAATAAATAAAAATATTGCACAATATCGTGACAACTAAATGT
>SMLS01055262.1:0-11248 GCA_004785975.1 Popillia japonica
TGTGGGAATGCTGTGAAATGTTGTATAATGTGTGGGAACATTTTGGAATGTAGTGGAATGTATGAAAATGTTTTGAAATGTGTGGGAACGTTTTGGAGCATGGTGGGATGTGTGAGAAATTTTGGAATGTATGGGAACGTTTGTTGTGGGAATGTTGTGGAATGAAAGTTGTAAAATTGTTGTCGGAAGATGATGAGAAGTTTTGTAAAATGAATATGTCGGAAACTAAAAGAGCTACAGAGTTGCGCTTTGCAAATAATTCTATTGTATTAACTTTAGAATTAAATGTTCTACTTTTGAAATATTCTAACACCTTCAAAATTGTTGTTATTGGCGTTTTGAAGGTAAAGCGGCCTATTACAATCATTTCCTAAGTATAAAATTTTCTTGGAAACAAATTCCTTTCTGTTAATATGACCTCATTAACAGTTTATTCACAATCAAATTGTCTCTTCCTCCTTCCGATTCGAACATGTTAGAACTTTATTAGCAGCAACTATTTGTGAACATGTCCAGATAATAATACTACCACCTTTTTATGGTGCTTCATCAGGTCTTTCTGCATGTAAATATATTTCCGTAATTTTGTTAGAGCATACTGTACAGATAGCCAATTGCTGCGACATGCTTGCATTGGAATTACATGCACAATTCAAACCTCCCTTGTCGGGGTTGGCAATTGAGACTTTGCTAGATCTGATTCCCTTGCATCTACAGGCCATCTTCAAACTCTAAAAGTGCCGGTAAATCTGGCAACACGAATAGATCATATGTCACCAAGATTTGATTTTGACAAATAGTGTGAAGTGGTAATCTAAGACCGCCAAGCGTGGGTGTCTATCAAACCTAAACTACAGGACCTAGATATAGGAGTATTAATAGGCATCTAGGTGCCGAAATACCTACCTTTTAGTTGAAGCTAACTTAAGGCTGTCAACCCACCGTCAAAGCTCTGATGTTGGGGTCGGTCCAGGATGGTCTCAAATAGAGGAAGTCATTCTGTAGTCCTAACGTATGAGCTCACACTGGGCTAAGCGCAACACTGGGAGACTGATCAAAAAATCTTATCTGATCCATCATCCTCTTTCACTGAGACAATTATTCTCTGATATACATATCACCTCAAGAAGATGGATAGAGAATGGAAGAGCCTCCTGAAGACACTGTCATCTGGAACAGTCACACTTAAAACTTGGCGACGTCAGAATAGTAGCCTTCAAGAAGATTCTAAATATCTTCAGAAGTTTGGAAACCAATTTGAACTAAGGGAAGACTTCTAATAGATCTCACTGGTCGCAGTGATAGGAGGCAGTCAATTCGTTGATCAGGCAACCGAATACAAATCTAATCTAATCTAATCTAATCTAATCTAGTCTGACACTTTAAGAACTTGTTCAATTATGCCAAAATTATTCTAAAAATTGAACCAAATAAGAAATATAAGAAATCAATTACGGATTAATAAAGTATACGACCAGGGATAAATTCCAACAACTGAATATAGTCTTTCTGACACAGGATAGGTTACATTTTGATGTGCCAATGTTTGTTTATTTTCCTTTGATCTTTTTTTTACAACTGGCTGCTAGGTATGTATGTACTCTCTGTGCTTTGTGAAATCAACGAGTTCGATTGAAATTGAGATTTTATACCCGGAAGTTTCATGTTCATATCGTCACATCTTATTTCCACGAAATTAATTTGTTTGAAGCAGGATATACCTACGTATTCGTTAATTATTGTTTGCTCGAAGCGGAGTATGTGAAAATCTTTGTAGAGAAAGTTGTTTTTTGGTATTTATTGCTTTGCGTTTGCTCGTTAATCTTAGATTACTTCAACAATATTAAACCTTTCGTAAAAACGTATAACTCCAACTGTATAAATTTATAGTATTCCCGTTAGACCGCTATAAATAAAAAATCAAGAATCTATAAATTCCACCCCGATAACCTAGGATACTAATACATCATTTTACGCGAAGCAGGTCCTGGCTCATTTCCGATATAAAATTCATCGAAAACTTTATTTGAGCAAAGCGATTCCTCGTATCGGTATACAAGACTACAACTCCGTAATATTGGAACTCCCGGAAAAACTTTTAGTTTTTTAATCCATTAACGCTTCACAAGATATGAGTTCTTCGTAAAATAGAAGTTTAGGGGTAGACCACAGCGTACTAAGAACAAGGTGACTCGACAGATTATATTATATTTATCAATAAACAATTCCTGTCGACTAACTGTAAATGTTAGAGGATGTAAGAGGGTCAAGCTACAATTATTGAGAATATACAGATTGGTACAATTTTTGCTGCTTGAGGCGACATGATTCCCTTTCTTGGCATTTTACTGAACACAGTAGGCAAACAATTTTCAAAATACCATTTAGCGACAACTGTCTTCTGAACTAATTTAATTGCGGCCAGTACCGCTAAAAAATATTGCACTGGCAAAAACACAATTAACTGTTACTACGACAGGTAGTTAGAAATAAAAATGAACATTTCTCCTTTTGTACGTAAAACGTACGGTGAACTATGCATTGTGGGTAATTGAAATTTATTATAAAGGCCAAGCGAGTTTAGCATTAGATTTTGTCGTCAATGTAGCTACGATGATGACAGTGTGGCACGCTAACCTCCGACTAGCACGGTTTTTGTCAATACACAGGTCGAGATAGTTATATCGTGTTCGTAAACGAATAAAATGAAGTGTGTTTTTCGTGTTTCGTTCGTTCACTTGACAGTCATGCGAGGAACAGTAACAAAATAAAATAAATAGTACAGTTAGGTATAGCTTTCAAGGAAATAATGCGTCCTTTTTCGATGAATTAGAAACGATAGATGCTAGGATGATGTACAAAAATATTGTACAAGTAATCGATTATTGCGATTGAATTCTTCATGCGGTCATGGGTGTCTGTAGTAAGGTGCATTAGCAATGAAGTTTCTAATTTCTATTATCACATATATCATTAGTGAACAATTTTTAAAACACACTTGATGAAGATCTTTCGCAGGATTTGATTTTTAGAGAAAACACATAAAGCTTTTTTTTGTGTTCTAAAATAGGTTATCTGAATTGGCAATCGGTGAAGTACTCACCTGTATTATAAGATATAAACCAGTAATTGAGCATATCACTAGTAATCTCACCTATGGGTTCGCGGTCTGGGCCACGGCGCCGATAACAAGCGTCGAGGTTCTGGAAAAACTCCAGAACATGACCCTGAGGATGATGGCCAACGCTCCGTGGTTCATGAAGAATACCCAGCTGCGAAGAGATCTGCAAACCGAGCCGCTTCGAGACCACCTTAGAAGTTTGGCAAGATCGACAATGGAACGTGCTCTTCGCTCAAGCAACCCGCTCATCCTGCAGGTAGTCGTACCGCAAGATTGACACCCGCCCAAGGTGACTATCAGGCACCCTATTGACGTCCTGCGACAACCCTGAGGACAAAATCCATCAGAAGCCCAAGAACTCTTCCCATCCTGAGTCCTCCCCTCCCCCCCGGCGCGGGCCCTTCCAACGCCGCTCCAAAAAGATTTACCAGCAGTTGACCAGCAAGCACTCCAACCAGCCCGGGCAGGACCGGGCTCCACCTAAAGAAGACCGAAGAGTCAAAGGACACCAGTCCAACTCAAATTGGAGAAAGCAGATCTCAGCATCACTAATAATGAAGGAACAGCTGACCATCACCCTGACTGGAAAACAGACATTTTCTGAGATATTTCTTAAACGTTGGATAAGATAAGGTTTTGAGAAGAAGACAATGATAATATCCTATCAAATGGTACTGTGCAATGCGTTCCTGAGATAACGAGACTCTGATTTCGGATATTCAAATGATATACATCATTCTCAAGTTATTTTGCTAGATAAGTAAGTGGGAAACTTGTAAAAGTTTGTTGATCTTGTAAAAGAAGCATGTAAAGTGTTAGTGTATGTTTAGCCAACCGGTATCAGCAAACTTATGACAACTTCGATCAAACTGATCACACATCGTAAACAAATTTTAAACAAACATTTTGGACCCCCTGAATAGGTTTACTTATTATAAATATTTATAGCACACCAGTAGATTGAACTACAATATGGAAAATGTGACAAAATCTAGGTGGGTACCGTACATTGCCCTGCACCAATGTAATGATCGGAATAGATGACTTACATTAATTAAGAGAAGCCAAGGCTATTACATAGTTCTTAAATTATTAAACTCGACAAAACTGTCACAATTAGCTATAAGAACGACAACTGTTGCAAAGTTACACGAGAAATAATACTGAGAAAATGTTGATTTAAGTTATGAATGCTGGTATACTTATGAGGTACAGAAGAAGTGCTGAAACTGATTGGTTTAAGAAACCTTAATTCTCCTCAAACTACATTACTACATTTCTGATAGATCTAATGAGATTAGACAATATTTATAACCATCCAAATTCTTGACATTCTCCATCAGCCAAGACATTCGACGTCTAGTAATCAACATTGAAGCAAAACTTGTGTAATTATAAGCTTCTCTGTCAATTGCTAACTTCAGTTGAATGTACACATTTATTTTTCCATCACAATAACTTTTAAAACCTAAAGATTGTTTCAAAATGTCTGAATTAGTTCAAAATATTTTTATAAAATTTGAACATAGAACTAACTTTTGCAAAATATGTTCCAATATAAATTTAAAAGTAACTAGTCTAGTCTAGACTAGTAGTAATAGCTGTCTGAAGGAGCCTACAATAGGAATTTCCACTGCCATCTCTGTGTCTTTTGTGGACCCCTACTGTCAAGATAACATGGTCTAGTTTTCCCTTTTTTATGAGCTTCTCCATCTTTAGTTCGTTTGTCTTCATGTAGCTGGCCATGTCTGGGTACGTGCGTGCGTGCACGTACCCAGACACACCTACTCCCTAAAAGCAAATACCATTAAATGGTATACGGACGGTTCCAAGACTGACAAAGGAACAGGTGCAGGAGTATTTGGGCCAGGAATCAAATACTCAGAGCCAATGGGAACTTACCCCAGCGTCTTCCAGGCAGAGATCAATGCCATTGGAAGATGCGCTCAATTGAATCTTGAGAGGAACTATCGGAAACAAAGCATTGCAATTTTCTCCGACAGTCAAGTAGCCATAATGGCGCTGGGTTCTAACACCATCAGATCAAAATTAGTCTGGGAATGCTTAGAGAACCTGAACCATCTAGGCAGAGAGAACAGAGTTACATTATGCTGGGTTCCAGGACACACTGGAATCAGTGGCAACGAGATAGCTAATTCATTAGCAAAGAAGGCCGCCACAACATCATTTGTGGGACCGGAACCATTTTGCGGAATAGGGATGGATACCTATGAAAAAGAAGTCAAAGACAGGGAACAGAAACTCAGAGCAACCCTCTGGTAAAATATTCCGGGTCTGAGACATTCCAAGGTATTCCTTGGAAATTTTAATAAGCAAAGAACAAGGACGTTGCTAGAATTCAGTAGGAATAAACTACGTGTACTTGTCGGTTTTCTCACAGGGCACTGCCACCTTGGGGAACACATGACAAGGATAGGTCTGAAACACAATAGCGACTGCAGGTTTTGCGGGGCGGAAAGCGAAAATCCGGAACACCTGATATCCAACTGCGTGGCTATTGCAGCGGTACGCGACAGTCATTTTGGTAAAGATGTCATTGACGAGGGGGAAATACCCTCATTGAAACCATCACAGCTATTGCAGTTTATTAAAGCCCTTGGACTGGATGGGGAGCTATAGCTGGGGACAAACACCAACAACGTTTAGCTCATGTAGGGGGGCACAATAGATCATTTGGTCGCAGTGCAACATCACCCTAAACTTAAATCTAATCTAATCTAATGTCTGGGTACGGTTTGCCAATACATTCTACTTATACTCAATCTAGCTAGTACCTAATATTGATACCAAATGTGTTTGCTGAGGTCTCTTCTTCTGTCTGTGACGGATTCTGCACCTAGCAGAATTGCTTGCTCATATATTTGTCGACTGTCTTCTGTAAATTTAGACATATATTCTGCCTCTTCTAATGAATTTCTTAGCTTGTATATGTCCTGCTTTCCAGCATCCTATATCTTTGTCCACCGACAATTTCGTAATGGTTTCGACTACTTTCCTTTTCGTCATGGTATAGCTCCAATCACTGGGTTCAATAAATCCCTTTCTTGGGCAAGACAACCACCTTTTCCTTACCTTTAATAGCGCCTTATCCTGGTACCTAGGTTAGGGTTACCTTCCTGTACGCTCCTAGATAGAGTTTTTTTTTATTGAGCAATACTGTGTAACATAAATACATACAAATTTTAACTTAAATTAAATAATAGCAAAACTTAAGATTGCTCAACCTCAGGAGAGGAATTCAGACAAGTCTGATTTTAAATTCTCCCCAGATATAATTAAGTAAAAAAATTATTAAGGATTACACTGCCTAGCCTAACTTATACTAATTCCAGCACACACCCAGTACTGCATAAGCTTTCCTACACGTACACATCTTATAAATTAATATTTAATCCTATTTAATTGTATTTAATAGTTTAGTTTAATAAGTTTATGTCCTGTCCCTTGCTTCAGTATTTCTTTGGCACCGTGATGGATAGTAACTGTTTCTGTCTAAAGAGGTTTCTTTGATGTATTTATATTGATTTCAGTTCTTGATTTTAGCCTGAGTATCAAGGCTCCTACCCATCTGCATAGCAGTGCAACGTAAGGTTTGATGGGAAAGACAGCTCTTTTCATTGTTTGGAAGGCTGTTGGTAGAATAGTTTTATATCTTTATATTCAAGTTGAACCAAGATATATTTAGCCAGACATGTTACCACTGCGGTTTTTAGTTCTTTATGTGTAGTTCTCGTGGCTCCCGTGACGCGCAAGTATGGTAGCCTTTGTATACCGTTTAGGAGTATTGTTTCTGCGGCCTCTTGGCCACCAGAATGACACAATTATTGTAATTAATTAAATTATTGATAAGAATTTGCCAAAATAAGTTAATATATGATATTTCATCATGTAATCCCATGTGAACTAAATATACGTACATTGTCTCGGAAATGGCGGATTTTTTGACACGTAGAACAAGTCCAAAAAAGAAAAACAATGCCTCTGAAAAAATTCACAAACGACATTTTTATTCCCATAACGCCACCTATAATAAAACATAAATCGACGTAACTAACGGGACAATAACGAAATTAAAATCGTGCTCGACTTAATGAAGTCGCTAGCATGGTGGTCACACATGTACTTTGCGCGAAATATGGGCAATTGTTGCCGCGGAACGATTTCAATTTTGCTTTATAGCTATGGCGCAGAGAGAGCAACGGCGGGCGGTAGGCAACGGTTCGGAAATGCCGCAGTTGCGTCAAAACGGTTCCGCTGGAGCGCGTAACTTTTTTTATCATTTTCTATCCGTGTATTTACCTAACATGTGTGTATGTATGTGTGTGATGTTGTCAGCAAATAAACAGCCAAATAATTTTATCTTTTGTTTCCAGCGCAAACTGTGGTAACTGCGCCCGTCCGACGTAAAATTGTAATTTTGACGGAACGCAAGGGAAAATTAGGCTTGTAACTTTTTAGCTCAATAATTAACTGAGAATGATTTACGTAATTTGGGGAGAAATTTCGAAACACGGAAAATTTTTTGCCTGTATTTTTATATTGCTTTCTCGCTAATGAGTAGAATTTAATATTGCTTTATATAGCCTTTATAATATTTAATTACGTTTTATACTTTTAAATGTGAATATTGTGAAACAAACAACCGGATTGTTCGGCCATTGTTCCATTATTTGAATACAATTTTAATATATGTTTCCTCATTTTTACATCCTCACCAATTTTTGGAAGAGCAATTAATATTTGCTCCTTTGTCGGGTGAAATGTGCACCATGGAATTGAAAACATAATTTTTGTGCAGGATGGAGCACCCTACATTTTGCAACCTGTCAAAAAATTGTTAACCAACTCTTTGAAAATGTTCTGTTAAGCAGACATTTCACAAATTCATGACTGCCAAGGTCACCTGATTCTAAACCAGGGGATTACTGGGTATAGGTTTATTTAAAAGGTTTAGTGTTTAGAGCAACCAAAAATGTTAAAACAACAAAATGGAGATCATATTGAGCAATTACCATTTCTGGCCGCTCTGCTGCTCTCAATTTTCTTATCAGACATTATCTGTTATTTTGATGAATGACATTTTGTTTGGGCAAAAATTACCAACTCAAGACCACTGCTACTCCTGCTATATCACGCGATTCTCTTTGCATACTAACCTGTGGATGGTAATAGAAAATTGGAAGTATTAAGAGCATACTATAAAGAAAACGGCCTCAAATTAAACAAAGAGAAGACAATCGTTGTCTCGTTTCACATAGGTAGAAGTAAGCATCATCTAGGTACATTCCGCCTATGATGGAATCGTACTAAAAATGGAGAAATCTGTACACACATCTTGGTGGTCCATTCTGTAGAAGAGGATCATTTAGGGAAGCGACGAATCATTAAGAAGGCAACACTTGTGTGTGGCTAAGTGCTAACTCTACTCAGAAGCTTCAAGTTAGAAAGCCTCAATATTAAGACTAAACTATTGTGAAAGCAGAACCATTAATTGAGCAAGCCGCTTCAAAGATCTCTAATCTGTAGTCTTAGTGAAATAGACCTAGCTCTCAATAATTTCGCTATACTGACTAAAAGATTTCTGGCATTTAAACTGTCTTAGTTCTTATATTATAGAGGGTGCTCTCAAAATACATGCATTTATTCATAATGAGTGATTGTGCTTTAGACATTCTGATGATGACCTTGTAATTTATATGAATACATTTAATATGAACTTTGTACCCTATTTGTACAGATACCTATCTTCTATATCGTTTTTATCGCCCGTTTGAGTTATGAACCAAACGAGTATTTCATTACCATATCGCACAGCAGTAAGTGTGCTGTCAAAAACAATAGGACCCACCAATCTCTCAAGCGTGATTGCAACAACTAATAAATGAAGTTTTATTAGATGACGAAACAAATTCTACGCAGTATGACGACAATTGCGATGATAATGAGGAGGACCATATCTACGAAAGAGATGGAAATTCCGGAAGCGAACAAGAACTTGACGATATAGACATTATTCAGAAAAATGAACTGATAGGTATCGGAAGAGAACACACTCAAGTATAGTAAATAATAAATAAGGAAATAAGAGAGAAGGTTTATTTCTGGTAAAGACAAAATTAGCCTTTTGGAGGAAACACCGTGAAACACAGAACTTACGATCCTATAGAGCTAAATCAAAAAACATTTATACCCAATTACCTGGTCCAAAACTGCCTACGCGAAATGTGAAAGATCCACTGGGAACTTAGGAAAATGTTCTTCGATGATTCTGTTATTGAAACTATAGTCATATATACCAATCAGCATATGGAACACTTCGCTCGAGAAAAGTATTCAAGAGAAACATACTCAAGACCTATTGATGCCTTAGAAGTAAAGGCTTTGACAGGGTTATCTAGAGTAAAGAAGGTGAATTGACTCAACGCTGAGGAAATTTTTAGTACCAATGGAGATTCACGAGAACTGTTTCGCTTGACGATGTTACAACAGCGTTTCCTCTTTATTTTACTTAAGGCATCTATGATGGCTTGATGATAATGAATCAAGCCGTAGATGAACCAAACCCGAAAAGCTATTGATAAACTTTCTCCAATCTGTGACTTACTTCAGCAAGTAAATGACAACTGTAAGGAGAAGTTCAATCTTTTTAATTCTGCAATCTGCAGGCCAAATATGGAATAAAAATGTTTCCATTGGCAGATGCGAAAATGTGTTATACTGCAAATATGGAAATATGTATATGTTGGAAAAGAACACAATGGTTTGCCACACGACTTTAGCAATTCCGCGATTGACGTAGTAAGCAGGCTGATTTATTTATGGAACTCGTAATAACATTGTTACAGACAATTGGTTCACGAGCATTGAACTTTTGTCAAAAGCTATTGCATGAACGCAAGTTAACTCTTTTGGGAACAGTTCGAAAAAATAAAAGGCAATTACCTCCAGAGTTAGTAGTGGCCCAAGATCGACCTATTCCATCAACTATATTTGCGTTTAGGGATACGCATGACGATGATAAAATTGACCAAACCACGCAAAAGCCTATGATCATAGACTGCAACAAAACGAAGATAGAAGTTGATATGGTGGATCAAACTAGAATGTAATGCGAAATACCAAAAGACGGCCTATGATTGTATTCTATGCACTGATCAACGTGTCTGGAATTAATTCTTTCGTTATATATAGATGTAATCAAAAAGAAGATCAACTCTATAGTAGCACAGCGTTTTTAACGCAACGTTCCATCGATCTTGCAAAAAAAAACATGATCAAGAGGCAAGTCGATCAGCATATACCACTCTCCATCCAGGCAAGCATACAGGAAATATGGAAACTCCCAACAGAAAATGAAAGAGTCAACGACCCTGTACGTCATGGGCGTTGCCAAGTTTGCACATCCACAAAAAAAAAACAAAAAAGCTGAATATTTTTTGAGGGCGTACAATAAATTCGTTTGTCTTAAACATTCCAACATTATTTATAGTAATTGTAGTGATAAACTGTGAAATTAGTTTATAGATGAATGCTACTTTTTTTGGAAGAATTCTAGGTAAGTATGTATAACCTCTCTAGTTTATTTTGTTAAGGAATTAAATTTTTCTATAAGTTCAAACTTATGAACGCTAGTGCACATTATGCCCCTTTTCTCTTTCCATCATTAATAATAATAATAATAATAATAATAATAGGTATTTATTTGCCCAACAGAAAATTCCAATTACAGGACAAATATGTATATAAAATAAAGTAAGAGCAGTAATATACTCCAGTAATAAATTACTTTGCATTTAATCTTGATTAAACTACTGACGTAATTATAAACATTATTTTTCCTTTCAGTGTACATTTAATGCACATACTAACTAAATGTTTTTTTATCGCAAAGCTACATATTAATCATGTGTAGAGTTTAATGACATTCCTCTAGGGGCGTTGTAAAGTGATTAGAGACCTATACCTGCAACATCCACTTCATATACAGGCACACGAGTAGCGACTACATTGTAATTGTTGACACAGTATTTTATTTTTAACTTTAATGTTTCCGTTGAACAAACAACCAGTGTTGCATGCGCAATAAAACCAAACGAAACAAAAAAA
>SMLS01055266.1:0-13278 GCA_004785975.1 Popillia japonica
AAGACTTTGGAAAAGGTCAGAGAGCGCTTCTATTGGATAAATTGCAAAGAAGATGTCAAAGATTGGTGTAGGAAGTGCGTAACCTGTGCCACCGCCAACGGACCTCATAAGCGAAGAATAGCCCCGATGAAGCAATATAACGTGGGTACTCCATTCGAAAGGATTGCAATCGACATCGCTGGTCCATTTCCTACGACAGATAGTGGAAATAAATTTATTTTAGTAGCAATGGATTATTTCAGTAAATGGGTGGAAGCGTACGCATTACCCAACCAGGAAGCTACTACAGTGGCAGAAGTGCTGGTCAAAGAATTAGTCTGCCGTTTTGGTGTGCCACTCGAGTTACATTCCGACCAAGGACGCAATTTCGAGTCAGCAGTTTTCCAAGATCTCTGCAAAATATTGGGAATCCATAAAACCAGAACCACTGCTTTGCACCCACAGTCTGATGGCATGGTGGAACGCATGAATCGAACAATTATAAAATATTTGTCAAAAACTGTCGCCGACCACCAACGTGATTGGGATCAACAACTTCCTCTATTTCTTCTGGCATATAGAGCATCAGTTCATGAAACGACAAGTCAAAGCCCGGCCAACGTAATTTTTGGTAGAGAACTACGACTACCATGCGACTTGAAGTTTGGTTTCAAGCCCGATGAAGAAGTAGTTGGAGAAAACTACGTGTCCAACCTCAGGAAGCGAATGGATGAGATCCACAGCACCGTAAGAACCAACATCCATGAGGCAAGTGACCGAATGAAGGAGCGTTATGACATTAAAGCGGACGAAAACTCATACCAACGAGGAGATCTTGTGTGGTTGTATAATCCCAAGCGCCGTCGTGGATATTCCCCTAAACTACAGCGATCATGGGAAGGACCCTACGAGGTACTCAAGAGGATTAACGATGTAATCTATCGCATCAGACGGAAACCGAGCGGTAAACCAAGAGTGGTCCACTTCAACAGACTGGCCCCATTCCTCGGAAACAACCACGAGGAAAACAGCGAACAGAATGTCCGGGTTTGTAACGTTCCAAATGCCGAGGTTACTTACGACGAATTCATGGCCAACTACGGACAAGGACGCAAGGTTCGTCATGCTGTCACGACGGAAATCCAACAAGACCTATTTCTGGCCCCCGAAAACCACGCCTTGGCACACTGTGTTGCCAAAGACCTTAAGATGCAGAAAGGAATTGCCAACGTATTTCGGCAAAAGTTTGGCGGGACCGAGAGTCTTAAGAAGCAGCAACCACAAATTGGAAAAGTCCTATACCAAACTGTTCAACACCGGCCCTTGTTTTATTTGGTGACCAAAGAGTCAAGCTCCGGCAAACCATCTTACCGCGCGATGTGGGACGCACTGGAAAGTCTTAGGGAATACCTGCTAGAAGAAGGCCTCAACAGACTGAGCATACCAAAGCTAGGATGCGGATTGGATGGATTGGATTGGAGAATCGTGAGAAGTATGATCGAAGAATTGTTTCGACATACTGGAATTGAAATCGTGGTTTGCTGTTACAACCCCCGAAGAACAGGAATGACGAGAAAGACCGTGCCCTGCTATTTCTTTGGGAAATCGGAATGCAGAAAGGGACCAGAGTGCCGTTATCTCCATGAAGCCGGTGAGCGGCGCTGTTCCGGGACGGAACAGTCCTAAGGAGGGGGCAGTGTTACGAATGGCGCCATCTAGCGACAAAGCCGTTTAAAATGGATTATGCAGTGCACTGTAATTATGATATATGGATGGTTCGCGTGTTTTTCTGGAGACATTCTAGAGAGGGCGTTCTAGAACAGTCTAGTTTAGTGTAGAGAATTCTAGAAGCTATATTTTATGTATATAAGAGTGACAATCTCGTATGCGGGACAGTCTTGAACTAGCGCGTAATTAGAACGGACGCTGTGAAAATAAATACGAAACGTGCATATAAATTTGTGTTAGTTGAAATAAATAGTTTAATTAGTGTTCTACGTTACCAAGTAATTCTTAAGTGTTAAATTAGTTTAAATAAATATTTTTGTGAAAACATTATCGCCTGAAGATTATTTAAAAACCCTAAAACGTAACACTATCGTTCTCTTATTTGCATACAGGGAAGATCCAGTAACAATAACTAGAAATTTCTTTTTTTCGCAGAAAGTATGAGCTGCACAAAAAAATGACTTGGTTTTTTTGTTCAGAATCAGGTGATCGTACGATCAAATTAAAAATATACGGGTCAATCCATTTGAAAAAAGTACACTTTTTACGATAACTTTAATGTGGAACACGCTGTATAGAATTTTTATGTACAGAGTTAAAGTATGTGTTGCTTGACATAACTTTTATTAATAAAATTTGTTCAGACGTTACTGTGATATATGTTTATATTTTGGAATCGTACACGCCTTTGCTTTTGTTGAAACAAAATGACATTATATATATTATTATTTCATATGTCAAGAGTGTAATACGTTTTATTTATTGTAAAAACATACTTAATGAGCCCATGGCTCAAATAAACCGAAGCATTATTGCAGCATTGCTTTGATGTCGTAGTTAGTGTGCAGCAAGCAACGAATTACATAAAGAGAAGTCACATATACTTTTTATTAAGAGAAGTTACGTATCAAAATTCTTATCAATTCTAAATACTAACAGTAATACATTTGATGGCGTATCTTTTGACTCAGGCTGTATATTAAATTAATATACATATGTATCTATATATATAATTAATATTGCTGTCTTCGGAAAAATACCATTAATAATATTAATGGTATTTTTCCGAAGATAGCAATATTTTCAAAGTTTAGGGCCTAAAATGGAGTTAAAGTCGGTCCATTTCCTTCTTCGTCCTGCATATGCAAGTAAAAAATCGATAAGAAATTAGATAGCTGGCTGGTATTTGCACGAAACCAAGACAAAGAGACATAAACTTATAAATCGACAGTTGAGTGTCCTACATCGTTGTTAATTTTATCAAATCAGCTTTTATTTGTCGTACAGCTGAGCTTTCTATTGTAGACTATTTTTATGAATACTAGATACTATTTATTTGTTATATACAAAAAACCTTTTTATGAAATTTGTGGTGGTCGTGAAACGAACCTATGTAGGAGAAACAGTACAAAATATTTACAAAAGATGTTGAGTGTCCAGCATGAGCAGTAATTCAGGCATCAATCCGGCGACAAAATTTATTATGTGCGCACGTAAAGTTTGGCATGTTGTCGAAAATTAAAATAAAATGTCGCAGATCTTTGACATTTTCAATATCTGGACGGCAATCATACACCAAATTTTTCATGTAGTCCCACAGAAAAAAGCCTAATGGATTTACATCTGAACTACGAGCTGGCCAAGAAATGTGACTTCCACTTCCATGCTTGAAAAGCTCTACTACTATGCGCGGGTGCACCTTAGTGCGTAAACCATAATTGTTGCATCGCCAATAGTATCTTATCGAAATACTCGGGTAATGTATCCCAGCGAAAGTTTACATACAAGTCTGCATTTAACCGTGAAGAGAGCATACGTAATCCAGGTCGTTGATGGCCTACCAACCTTGCCCAAACATTTAGGTACGGATATCCTAACTTGTGAGGAGCCGTAGGAATTTTGGTATACCTAATGGTGAATGTTGTGGGAAAATACCATCTTAGGTAATCGTACATTCATCAGTGAAAAAATTTACTGAAGCTAGATTTGGCTGTTGATCTTCTCTACGCTGAAACCAATCGCAGCAGGCAACTTGGCGGAAAATTTTTAGTTCTGTTAATCTCTGCTCGCGTTGGTACGGATGCAGTAAATTCGTTTTCAAAATTTGATGCACGGTAGTTTGAGGCACATTTATTTGCTGTGGCTAGGTTTGTTGTGTTTATACTGGGATTCGCTTCCACTATGTTTAAAATTTGCTTGCTTGGAGCACTGATTTTTCATGGCCGCGATGTTCGCAACGTAGAATTACTGAACCTGTATTCCGAAGCCGATATACAACTTTCACAATCATCACAGTCGATGGATGATGTCGATTTGGGAAACATTCTGCGTATAATTTTTTCTGCAAGACTATTTTGCTGTTTCTAAATTAAAATCATGTGGGTATATTTGACATTTGTATACGCTGTTATAGCAAACAGATGCATCCACAGCAAATTCCAAGTGGATACTAAACAGAATGTAAACCGCAGCGGTCAATGTATACCGATAGTTGATGATACTTAAAGTCCCCGCACACAACACCGGCACAGCGCCGGTCGTCAAAAAACGGCGAAGATTGTATCAGTACAAATAAATGCACGAGTGCCCACTAGTCCAGCGCTGGGCTGTGCCGGTGTAGTGTGCGCGCGTGCATTTATTTGTACTGATACAATCCTCGTCGTTTTTTGACGGCCGGCGCTGTGCTGGTGTAGTGTGCGGGGACTTTTATACAGTCATGTATGTTAGATGCGTCAGAGCCGGACTCGACTAAAGAAAAATAATTGTTCTCAATACAAGCGAACCTCAACTTGCCAACATAATACGTTCTATAAAAATTGTTCGGGTTAAACGTTCGTAGGTTGAATTCGTAATGTGCGTACGAGCTATTCATTATTCTTGTCTATACATATATAAAGTTCGTCTAATGGATCTTTAGACGCACGTCATAAATTTTTATGTGTATGAATGCGTATTGCAGACATACGTATTTTCCGCACTTGAATATTCGGCACTGCTATTAAATAAGGATAGCTAGATTAACCGACAATCTTTGCTTATGTCATCAAACAATGACGTGCGTCTAAAGATCAGTTAGACGAACTATACCACATATATACGATATGTACGATTATGAGTGCTCGTAAAACTTTGTGAAAGTTGGTTACCGTTTAGTGGACGAAGAGACACTAACGTCTGACATACACATCGATTTTATGCGCACAGACACTGACGTAGGTACATACATACGTACACGTTTCTGTTAAAACGAGGAGGAATTACTAAACATCCGTTCACAAGAGCAAGAGAATATGTTCGTTAGTTAAATAAGCGGTATCAATTTTGGTAGTTCGTTACTTCGAATGTTCATAAGTTACGATGTTTGTAAGTTGAGGTTCGCCTGTACTACGTGCACATAGACTTACAAAATTTTGTATTTAGGATTGACTTGTAAGTATCGCCCCTCTTTTTATTTAGCGCTATTTAAAACTAACCCTGTATGCCGACTCATGAACTAGAATACACTGGGTAACTGAGTTTCGAGTTTCAATGAATGAACTATAACTATTTTGTATAGATGTAGTTATAATGTAGTGTTTTTGTTAGGTATACGCAAGGCATGAGTGATTTATTAGCACCCGTTCTATGTGAATTAAGGGATGAAGTGGCTGCGTTTTGGTGTTTCGTAGGCTTAATGCAAAGAGCAGTATTCGTTGCCACTCCCACCGATCGAGATATGGACAGATCCCTAAAGTATCTTAGAGAATTGGTCAGAATAATGGTACCTAAATTTCACGAGCATTTGCAAAATCATAAGGATGCTGCTGAATTATTATTTTGCCATAGATGGATTTTATTGTAAGTACAACATATATACGCATGCATAGCTCTAATAGGCTTACATATACATAAGTTACGTACATACATATACCGTGTGAACGCCTGCGGGCGGTCGATACCTAACTAATTCATACGTCTTAGTGCTCACTCCTTCAGACATCTCTCAATAAAGCGCATTTTGAGTGGTAGCGGTTGTTTTAACAATGGTATATACGCCGGAGCGGAAACTGTTCACGGTGGGAATTCTGCGGAAATAACTAGAGATAGTTATTAGTTAGATAGATCGCCTGCTCAAAAGGAAATCTAATGTACCGCTGAACTACGATGCAGCAAGCAATTTTTGCAAATACAATCGTACAGTAGAACATAACGTACAGTAGAATATAACATACACAGGTTAGGTATCGACTGCTCGTAGGCGTTCACACGGTATACTAATGTATCACTATTTTAATTGTTCTAATCTTGCTTTCAATGAAACCAATCGATCAATTACGTAGTACTTATGTCTGGTCAATAGTATTTTTAAACAAAATTTATTAGAAGTCGATATGAATAAAATTTACGTTTAGCAAAGCTGATTCTGCATAAATCATTTCTATTCGTGTTCATAGATAGAAATGTTTGCCCAAACGTGGAGGCTTTACAAAAAGATCATGGTGACTAATGTATACATTATGTTAATAGATTCATTTCTTAACATGCATTATTCACAGAGACTATGTACACCTTCCGACAGAATTAATGTCGTCGTCTATAGCGCAGTGTTTATCAAAACTACTCACCATCAGGCCAAGCAAGCGTTCGGCCGGCATCGGTTTCTGTTGGCATGTGATTTATTGGGGTATTACTATTTAAAACACCGGAAGCAATTGTGTGGATCAGGTAGGAGAATTTAAATTATTTCTTGAAAATGTACATATCGAAATTTAAATATGATTTAAATAGCTTTCTCGCAGGGAGGTGATTGGCAAGGTCATATTTACGCTTAATCTTAGGTAATTAAGCAATTGTATATATATATTTGAAAAAATGAAGTTGATATGCTTATGAAGTTTAATATTGCCATTAAATTTTGTGTAATTATACTTATTTTAAAAATATAGAGAAAACAAAACAAGAATAATTTATAAATTCTATGGCTATGGCTTCAAGTAACATTAATTATGGTTTTATAAATACTGGTAAATGTTGATTAAAATTCGAAATAATGTTATATGACGACCAGTAGTATTGCTGTTTGTATAATAATAAAAACAATATTTTGTTAGGTAAAGTTAGCAAGTCATTATATAAAGAAGAGCCCAAATTTATGCAGAGGCAAAATCGAACAAGACAAAAAACATTTTGTGGGAAAATAACAAATTAACTAGGCTCAAGCTTTCGCGGATAGAAGTTTACAAAGGAGCTCAAAGTTTTGATTCTATTGAATAGGGTATTTAATTTTTAAAGTATATCAAATTAAAGAAAAAAGGTAAGGTAGCAGAAGTTGGATGGATTTAGTTAAATTACTTACTTTAGTACTATAGTAAATCATACCTTTGTAGTATGTATTTGGGTTTGAATTTTTAAATCTCCCGCGTTGGGAGGAAGAACTTCACGAAAGAAAATAGTTAAATTTTGTGTATTAAGGAACCTGCTTTAAAAATGTTGGGAGAATAGAGAAAAATAGAGTTACTTTGCAAATTTACTATATATAGCTTCAAAAAAGTAATTATAATACTCAACAAAATTAATGTAATCGAATAATGATCCATACCTATATCTGCATGGTAGTGTCTAATTGTAAGTGTAATAAATTTCGTAGCCTTAATAGTGTTTCTAATTTAGTGTGTAGCTGCAGTTTTCTAACAAATGTCCATGTTTATTATTAATTGTTCTTTATATATAATATAATAAGCAATAAAAACGTTACTTTCCACCGTTGCATTTAAATTTTCTGTATTAACAGTATTTTAAAATGACATCTGCAAATTAAAGTAACCTATGTGTGATAATAACCTTTTATATATTTATATCGGTATATGTATACATTTTCAACACAAATTCAATTCTCGTACCTGATCCACACAATTGTCCGGTGTTTTAAATTACCCCAATAAATCTCCTACCTACAGAAACTGATGCCGACCGAAGACGTACTTGGTCAAACGGTGAGCAGTTTTGATAAACACGGCGCTATAGACGACGACATTAATTCTGACGGAAGGTGTACATTGAGTGTTTAAAATTGTTTTTTAGCATCATATGTACACTATCTTTCTAAAGTAATGTCTCCCCCAGCCAACGGGTTCATATCAATAATGGACGTACTCTAGCCGTCGGGCTACCTTGGTTATAGCAATGCTGGGTAACCGAGGTCGCCCGATGACTAGAGTTATTCCATTGGAAGACATTATTGATATGAACCCGTTGGCTGGGGGAGACATTACTTAAGAAAGAGAGTGTACATACTTATTTCAAGATCTATAGAAATCAACAGAAAGAAAAAGATAAAAGGGATTGCTATTTACCAAATTAGTAATAGATTATTCTAATTTATGTCGTCTTGAATATTCGACTAGAATAACTGCAATAGCTATGCAAAATGCAATACTCAAATTTTTTCCTGCTGGTAAAAATTCACAGAAGAAAACCGTCCGGTTTTTGAAGGGTAATGAGTATATCTTTGTCATGTGATAGCAACTCTTGTGATGTTATGACTGATTTCAGAAGAGTCCTCGTCTGCTATTGGTAGTTTTTCATTTGATATGTTCTTGATAATTTTGATTTCCAATTATTAATAATCTTTGGTTCAACCTCTTTAAGAACTTGGAGCTCTGGTTCTAGGATTTCTTAGGATATCCAGTAAGTTACGAATAGGAATAATTTGTTCTGGCGTTACCACTGATTAAATATGAGAAGGAACTGTTACCGGGACTGGCATAGGTAAATATATATCTGCCGGTTCTGTCACTGGTTCTACATATGCTTAGCTTTTTGTCATCCTAAAGCATTTTATTTTCATACATTGAGTTCGTGATAGTGTTTGCGGAAAACCGTACGACTGTGGTCCTAAGTTATAATAATAATAATAATAGCGGTTTATTAGCACAAGAAATACATTACATCTAAACATAACATAAAGCAATAATATGCTAAAAGGTTCAAAGTCAGCAACTTAAGAAATAAGTGGCTCCTCTTCCTCCTGATCCAATAATACAAACATAATTTATTAAATCAAACACCCACAGTGAGTCTTTAGTACAGAATAAGAATTTATTTTCCTTTTACATCTTTTATACCTAGTACAACAACGACTTAAAACTACTGAGCAAAGGTAGATGGCGCTGGAAGTATCATAACTTTTTGATATATATTCTAACATAATTATACATACAGGCTGTCCGCGATATACAAAGCATGCTTTTAAGGGATGATAGCTACAACGATTTAGAAACAAAAACATCTAATACACTTTGGGTCTATCTGTAGGCGTAAACGAGAAAAAAAAATATTTCTAAAAAACCATATTTGGTCAAACTGTACAAGAAAACTCATCCATATTGCTTCTTAAATAACCAAAAAACCACATCAAAAATTTAGGGTTGAAGATAACTGAAAACAACGATGAAAACGAATTATTTAATACTTTGAAATTGAAGCGTGGTGTCATTTCTCTTACACCATACTGTACACGTATTCAATAGAATCCGGGATGCAAGCCAAGCATAATGTGTTTATACGACCTTGAACTATATACTATTGTATCGTACGAAGTCAATGGCCATACGTTTTAAAATAAAGGTACCTTTGCGTTTTTTTTAATAATGTTATGACAATAAAATCGATGTTATGTTGAAGTTAGAGTGAAAAGGGCGTATTTAATAGCAGCCTCCGATTGGTAAATAAAAATTTAAGTTGCGGGAAAGTCGCATTGAATCAAAACAATGTAATTACTGCAATTATATTATGGCGCTTTAAGCTCTTTCGTAAAGGCTACTACAAAAATTGAGTTTTTTTTTTATTTGTGATAAATTGGTGGTCCTAAAAAGGACTTTTTTGAGAGACAGGAGAAAATGTATTACAGGAAAGGCTCGATGTGTTGCCCATTTTCGAGAACACACGCCTGTAATCGTCGGGTAAATCCTGCACTGATCAGCTGGCTCTGTACAGTATGCGTCGAAGTTTGTGACATGAGAAATAATTTTTTTTCTCGTTTACGCTTACAGATAGACCCAAGGTGTATTATATGTTTTTGTTTCTAAATCGTTGTAGCTATCATCCCTTAAAAGCATGCTTTGTATATCGCGGACACCCTGTATATAAAAGAAACTAAAGTAGTGCAAATTAAGGTGCATGCAATAGAAAACAACTTAAAAAATAAATAGCAATAATAGATTAGTCATCTTGAATAACTTGGTAACGAACTATGATTCCAGAAGATATTTTTTACGTAGCTGACTCGCAAACACAGAAGGGACTAGAGAACGCATAGTAGAGTTCATTAATCTTGCAATATTGTATGAAAATGATTTTTTAAATATTTGTAGGTGATGAACTGGAGGAGTTAGCAGACCCTTGTATCTAACATTAATCGTATGAACATCCGTTCGAAAGAGAATTTTAAGGTTTAAGTAACTAGGCATCTTATTGCAGATTATCTTGTGATAGAAAATGGTGGATTGAAACTCAGCCCTATTCGACATATTAAGCCAGCCAGTTGGAGAGTATTCAGTCTTGATCTTCATTCATGAGATGGCTATCTTTCAAGTGGCCCCAAACGGAGATGCAGATTTTCCCCTATTTGTTACAGTTGCAATGCTTTTTGCTATTGATTGCCAACTATTTTTATATTGTTGACAATAATAGGTACTTATTTATTACTTTCATACATATATGTATATATTGCAGCTACTTTGTTCACTATTTTTTTGCCTTATCTGTAACTTCTTTCTTAAAAAATTACTGCTAATTTATTGGCGCACATTTTCCATTTTGGGCAAACGTGCAATTAAATTATATCGCTAAAAATTTATTTTATCAATTAAACTAAACTATCAATTGAACTAAATTATAGTAATTATTATGTTAACGGAAAAGTAATTGTCAATGCGATGGTAGATACAGGTAGTCCTATTAGCCTCATTAAATCTAATGTTTTACCCATGGGGGTGTATTGTACATCTATGACACGACAATATTGTGGCATTAATAGTACGCCATTAATAATATTAGGGGTTTTTAAACAAATTGTAAAAATAAACAATGGTTTTGTACCTATTTCCTTATATGTTGTACCTGATGAAACAATGTGTTTTAATGCAATATTAGTTTTTAGTTAGATTTTACGTCACTACCGGATATTTCTATTTCTGCACAAAATAATAATTTAGTTATTAGTCGTAATCATGATATTGTAAGCAATAATAGCAGTAATGTCATGGATGAAGGTGATGCTCACATTAGGGAACTTATGCTTATAAATACCACCAATTTTAATGTAAAACCCGGCCTTAACATCAACTCTGGCTTAGATTTTGTAACGAAAGAACAAATATTACGACCTACTAGATGATTACTTGACGTGCCCAAAACCTGAATATCCGGAGATAGATTTTGAATGTACTTAGACTGACTGTTAAACCTACCCAACCAATTGCTTTCAAACCTCAACGGTTATCCTTTGAAGAGAAAAGCAAATTGCAAGCTATTTTAGATGACTTAATAGAGAGGCAAGTCATTAGAGAAAGTTGTTCACCTTTTTGTAGCCCCATAGTTTTGTTAAAAAAGAAGACGGACGTTGATTATAGGTTATGTGTAGATTTCCGTGAATTAAATAAAGTTACTGAGAAAGATCGATACCCTCTTCCGTTAATAGTCGATCAACTTGATTTGCTACGAAGCAAAAACTACTTTAGTTGTCTTGACCTAAAGAACGGACTCCATCACATTAAAATAGCGGAAGAATCAGTTAAATATACTTCCTTTATAACGCAACTTGGTCAATTTGAATTCTTACGAATGCCTTTCGGAATTAGTAATGGTCCGTCAGTTTTTAGTCGCTACATCAATAAAATATTTAAGGATTTAATTAAAGAAAAGAAAATTATCATTCATTTAGATGATATATTAATAGCAACGGATGATATTCCGGACCACTTGAAAATTTTAAAGCGAGTTTTAATAATTATGTCCCAAAGCTTGTTAGAACTTCGACAGGACAAATGTTCACTTATGAGACGCAATACTATATACTTAGGATATTTAATAGACAATCAAGGTATCAAACCAAACCCAGAAAACGTTAAAGCCGTTCGAGAGTATCCGATTCCGGATACTGCGCAAAAGGTTCGTAGATTTTTAGGACTAGCTTCATATTTTCGCCGATTTGTACCGTCTTTGGCCGTGCTTGCTAAACCTTTGTCTGACCTTACAAGGAAAGCTTCCGTCTTTCGATTTGGCGAACCAGAATTGAATGCTTTCAACGTGATTAAGGAAAAATTAGTTAAAGCTCCGATTTTATCTATTTACTCACCATAACTAGAAACCGAGGTGCACTGTGACGCGTGTACAAAGGGTTACGGAGCAATATTATTACAAAAGCAAAAAGATCATCATTTTCGACCGGTCTTGTACTATAGTAGAAGAACTACAGATGCCGAAGCGAAGTTTCATAGTTATCAGCTCCAGATGCTAGCGATAATTAACGCTTTGAATCGTTTTCACGTGTATCTCCATGGTATTCAAAATTGTGACAGACTGTAACGCGGTAAAGTTGACGTTGAATAAGAAAGAGATCAATCCAAAGATAAATCGATGGGCGTTGATATTACAGAACTACCTATCTGAACTAGAACATCGAGAGGGAAATAAGATGTGTCAAGTCGATGCGCTTAGTCGCGTGAATTATATATTGGAAGAAAATACATTTGAGCAACATTTAGCTGTTACTCAAAATCTAGATCCCGTTATTAAAGAACTAAAAAATAGGTTTGCAAATTTCAGAAAATAAAAGCTTTGAGCTTCGGAATGGAGTAGTGTATAAGAAAGTTAAGGACAAAACACTATTTTATGTACGAGAGATAACGGAAAACCAAGTTATTCAAAATTGCCACGATAACTTAGGACATCCTATAAAGAGATAAAGTTACCATGTATATAAGAGGGGCCTATTCTGTAAAAAATCCTGTTAAAAATAACGTCATGTTAAAAATTAACTTATAACAGCACCTTTAAAAGTAAACGGGGAAAATGTTATTCTGTAACTAAAAATTTAACAGGACTGTTATAAAGTAACTTTTAACGGAGGTTGTTAAAAATTCCGAAAATAAACGAAGATTACGCGACGAAGCAGCGATTAGAACAAATGATCGCACTTATTTAGTACATATGAACATATGTATGTTGACATAAGTACCCACCACAAATACGTGCCTTAACCTCAAATTGGTGTTAACGTTTATGTATTATTATTACTTTCGCATCGTTTATTTTTTATTTTCCCTATGGCAAAACGCGAACGATGTTCCAAATGACAAATAGAGGCTATGATAAATTTTATAGAACAACATAAAGAATTAATACATCTAGGTGAATTTCCGTAGTGGGAACAATTAAAAACAGAATTAAATAATGTGGAGGGGCCCACACGATCTATAAAGCAGTGGTACTTGTACTACACGATGAGCCTATAGCATGTGCAAGTTCCAATACCGGCCATAGTACGCGATTAAAATCAAAGAAAAAAAAATCGATAAAGAGAATGTTATT
>SMLS01055279.1:0-14043 GCA_004785975.1 Popillia japonica
AAAAAAATGTTTGCAGCTCATGCCTGATCCTTTGAAAATTATTTTTTAACAAGTCTGTTGGCCCCAATGCAATCGTATTAACCCAGATTTTAAGAAAGATAAAATAGAACCGGAATGAATACAGGATGATGGCGAAAATAAAGAGACCCTGATTAAGTACATCTCGGCCGGGCTGTTTATGAATTTTTCAAGCATAAATTCAAACGTCCGTTTTAGCAACCTCTCTCTTTGTGTGGGAATATGCTTTTAAAGCCGCAGATCACGTTTAATTATTCAAAATTATGCATCCAACACCCAAAAAAAAAAAATACAAGAAAATAAAGGAAATACCATACGAGCTTATACGAATTTAGTTTAATGCAGGTAATATCAGTGTTGATAAAAAAAGCGGGAAAGCATAATTGATGTTGCTTTTTTACCGCGCTCTGTACCGAAAACACAGTCAACGGTTACTTAAACAAAGACTTTCAGTTAAATTTTACCCCAGGCAGCTTTTACGCGTTATTATGTGACACCCCTCTGGCATGACTGGCCTATTAAAAAGAACACTTATTTGTTATACAATTGCCAACCCTAAATCACTAAAAGGGATTATTATGGCCTATATAGTAGTTCATTCTTTTTGTACAGAATTTTTTTTGGTTATCAATAAGAAATTTTTAATAATTTTTTTCGTATGATTGGTAACACCACTACAGAACGTCACTTTCAACTTTGACAGTTCGTTGGATCGTATGTCACTGTGACGTGTCTAAAAAATATTAATTTTATTTTAGGGAAAATATTTATTATCTTGGTTAAACTTAAAAGTTATAATACTACTAAAGATGATGGTGAAAGTGATATCCATTACTTTGAGGACAGAAACGAACTCTATTCTTCATAATATCAAAACCATTTACAAGGTTTTGTGAGGTTATGTCACCACAGCCATCCGTAAAAGCATACGGAGCTCTACGATTCTCTAATGTCTAATCTTGAAAATGGTATCCTTCAAGTAAGTATGGAAAAATAAACTAGTCTAAAATTGTTACTGGAAAACTAATAATTCTGTTATCCAACAATTGTTCTAAGGAAGCGATTGTGTATCGAGATTTGTTATCTTGTTGAAAAAAATCCTTCTGTCAGTGTGTCATCATGAAGTTCGTTAGTAAAAGGGTGTAATCATTGCTTTTGGTACACTTCAGGTTTGTGTATTGTAATTTAGCCATATCAGAACAGAAAAAGGTGGCATTTAAGAAAGCAATAACTAATGTTGAAATTTTGTCACAAGTACTTAAAGAACTCTTGCATTAATGGATGGCCAGCTAATAAAAATAAAATTCCAGACAATATAAAACATTATTGGAAATTAAGAAATGACTTAAACCTTACTGAAGATTTATTATTATTAAATGAGAAAGTAATTATTGTTCCACAGTCTTTAAGACAAGATATGTTAAAATCGATCCATGAAGCTCATAATGGAATTGAAAAATCCAAAGTAAGAGCAAGACAGGTACTTAATTGGCCGAAGATGAGTCAGGAAGTAGAGAACCACGTGAAGGCGTGTAAGACCTGCGAAAAATTTTCGAAACAAATCACTAAAGAAGAAATGTTACCATGTCAAACTCCACAACGTCCATGGGAAAGAGTAGGAGCGGATATTTTCACTTACGGTAATCAGAGTTACTTAGTCGTATATGATGCATAAACTGATTAGAATGAAATACAGGGTGTCCGCGATATACAAAGCATGCTTTTAAGGGATGATAGCTACAACGATTTAGAAACAAAAACATATAATATACCTTGGGTCTAGCTGTAAGCGTAAACGAGAAAAAAAAATTATTTCTAAAGAACTTATTTGGTCAAACTGTACAAGAAAACTCATCCATATTGCTTCTTAAATAACCAAAAAACCATATCAAAAATTTAGGGTTGAAAATAACTGAAAACAACGATGAAAACGAATTATTTCATACTTTGAAATTGAAGCGTGGTGTCATTTCTCTTCCACCATACTGTACACGTATTCAATAGAAGCGCAGATGTAAGCCAAGCATCATCTGTTTATACGACCTTGAACTTGTATCGTACGAAGTCAATGGCCATACGGTTTAAAATAAAGGTACCTTTGCGTTTTTTTAAATAATGTTATGACAATAAAATCGATGCTATGTTGAAGTTAGAGTGAAAAGGGCGTATTTAATAGCAGCCTCCGATCGGTAAATGAAAATTTAAGTTGAGGAAAAGTCGCATTGAACGAAAACAATTATTGCAATTATGTTATGGCGCTTTAAGCTCTTTCGTAAAGGCTACTACAAAATTGAGTTCTTTTCTTTTATTTGTGATAAATTGGTGGTCCTAAAAAGGACTTTTTTGAGAGACAGGAGAATATGTATTACAGGAAAGGCTGGATGTGTTGGAACACACGCCTGTAATCGTCGGGTAAATCTTGCACTGATCAGCTGCCGGTGTACAGTATGCATCGAAGTTTGTGACATGAGAAATAATTTTTTTCTCGTTTACGTTTACAGATAGACCCAAGGTGTATTATATGTTTTTGGTTCTAAATCGTTGTAGCTATTATCCCTTAAAAGCATGCTTTGTATTTCGCGGACACCCTGTATTTGTATTTGGTAATAAATTAATGCAGATTTATGTGTTTTATTGTCTATTTATTTCCATTTTCAGGCAAAAACTTGCATCAATCGTTTGCATAAACTTTTCTGTGTAATTGGTACCAACACATTTGTGAATCCAGAATTGTGTTGAAATATTTCTGAACCGCTTGGTCCTCTACCAACAGCTCGGTTTAAACTGACTGACATGAGAAATAATTTTTTTTCTCGTTTACGCTTACAAATAGACCCAAGGTGGTATTATATGTTTTTGTTTCTAAATCGTTGTAGCTATCATCCCTTAAAAGCATACTTTGTATATCGCGGACACCCTGTATAACATAAATCAGGTGATGAAGTAGTAAAACAACTTAAACTATTATTTTCGAGATTTGAAATACCAGATATCGTGAGTTGCGACAATGTACCATTTGGTAGCATTCAAATGAAAATGTTTGGGAAAGAGTGGGGCTTTGAGATACGAACAAGTCCAAATTATCCACAATCAAATGGTCTAGCTGAAAGAGGTGTGGGTATTGCAAAAAAAGTTAATCAAGAAAGAAAAAGATTACATTAGAATATCGAAACACACCTTTAAAGCATCTTAATCTGTCTCTTCTCAACTACTGATGAATTGAATTTGTAAAACAAAGCTACCGTCGACTATACAAGTATTAAAACCAAAAATAAATGAAAATGTGATTGAAAAACCGCAATTAAGGCAAGAACAGAATATAAAATATTACAATAGGTCATTTAAAAATTTACCAACATTAAAACCAAGCACAAATGTTATTATTAGAGATCCAGTTAGTAACCAATGGAATCCAGGAAAGGTCATTTAAATCCGAGTCGTAACAGGGCTAACTTCCGTTAGCCCCATTACATACTACATATTAACATTAGTTTAGAGAATATAAATGATCCACCTTTAAGACATCAGCCAATAACAACAAGATGTGGTAAATTAGTTAAATTACCGTCCAAATTTAAAGATTATGAATTGTAATAATAATTTCGAATAGTATAGAGCTTTTTAGCTTAAGTGGTGAGGTGTAAGAGACCTTATATAAATAGCGCGATCTAGATAGTAGTAGGTTGTGGTGAAAAATAGATAGTGTTTGTCACTTTGAGTGTTGTCACTAATAGTGCCCCTTGTTCATTTAACGTTATTAATATGTACATACTTTTGGTATAATTAATTTATGTTGAGAAAATGTTTAAAACGAAATCGGAGAAGAATACTGCTTTCTAAAAGGATGTAGTGTATTCTAGAAAGTTTAAGATTTGAAAAGAAATAGATTAGATAATGGAAAATTGATTCATTCTATTAATCAGTGTTTGCAGGATTTCCGACCAAGGATTCCTAATCTATCCATTACTAACAAGGAAACACCGGCAACACCGATTTCGATGAAACCTTACAGATTGAAAGAGTACCTCAAAATAAGAGACACGTATTTTTTTTATTGGCGTATTCACACAATTTTAGGGGTACAGCCCCCTCCAAAGTTTGGACGATTTTTCAATTTTTGCAAATATTTCCTAAACTATAACAGATATTAAATTTTCTTCTTGACATAATTTGCAGCATATTACATGGGCCAAAGGGTGGCCTCATCCGTATATGCTAAAAGTTAATAACGGGGGACGGGGTACCCCATATCCCCCATTTTTTTAGCATTTTTTCTTTTTCTTATTCATCAAAAGAAGGCCGCTTTTACATAGGATACGATGATGTATAACAAGTTTAGAAAATTAATAATTGTAAAGATAGAAAAATAATAATAAAGCTTCAAAATTAATAAATTTGTCTGTTCATATAAATCAAATGAACTATAACAGATATAATTTTCTTTCCTTAACATAATTTCCAGCATAATATATGGTCTCAAGGTAGATATGTTCACAAAAAGCTAATAACGGGGGACGGAGTACCCCATAATAAATTTAAAAAATTAATAATAGTAATAATAACTCAAAATAAATATATGTACGTTTCTATTGTCATGAATTTGATATGCACTTATCTACGCATAGTGAATTTTATTAATTATTCAGTCACTTCAGATATATGTAGTTGGTAATTTGCATTATAAATTCTACGCGATAAGGGGTCTGGTGATTGATCATATTATTATATAGATAAAAATAAATCCCCGAATACATAGTAATTAACCACGAACGTTTAAGTGTTCGCGTCCGCATTTAGGAAATAGGAATACAAGACGAGTATTCCAAATGAAAACTTTAGAAGTCGTTTTTCGTGCAGTGTAGGTCAGTACTTATAGTTTGGCACAATGGCGGTCGTAAATATAACAAATGTGTTAAACATGTTACTGGCAACGTTTCTAGTTACTAACATTACAATAATTAATTTGACACCGCAAGAAAATGAGTTGCATGATGCCCTGAAAAATATAATTGTATCTGCTCAAAAAGACGCAATTTGTGGAAGAAACAGCAGAAGAGGAAGAAGACAATGATGAAGATATTGCATGTGTTCCTGAAGAAGGCGCTAGCGTTATAGACCTAGATTACGAAGCTAGAGCTGTCGACTACTGGAAAAGTGGTAAATCCAAGCCACGGACTTTGACAGGTGTCATCCGAAAATTCAAGAAAATGAAAAGACATTGGAGTAATATGGATAAGATATAATTACCAATTATATCTGAAGTGACTGAATATTTAAGAAAACTCATGTATGCGTAGATAAGTGCATATCAAATTCATGACAATAGATACGTACATATATTTATTTTGAGTTATTATTACTGTTATTAATTTTCTAAATTTATTATACATACATCACCGTTTTCTATGTAAAACCGATCTTTTTTATGCATAATGAAAACATTTATTATTAAAAAAATGGGGGGATGGGGTACTCTGTCCCCCGTTATAAGCTTTTTGTGAAGATATCTATCTTGGGACCATGTATTATGCTGGAAATTATGTTAAGGAAGCAAAATTATATCTGTTATAGTTCATTTGATTTATATCAATAGACAAGTTTATTAATTTTGAAGCCTTATTATTATTTTTCTATTTTGACATTTATTAATTTTCTAAACATGTTATATATCATCGTATTCTATGTAAAAGCGGCCTTCTTTTGATAAATAAGAAAAAGAAAAAATGTAAAAAAAGTGGGGAGTATGGGGTACCCCATTGCCCGTTATTAACTTTTTGCGAATATGGGCGACGCCACCCTTAGGGCCATGCAATATGCTGTAAATTATGTTAAGAATAAAATTTAATATCTGTTATAGTTTAGGAAATATTTGCAAAAATTGAAAAATTGTCCAAACTTTGGAACGGGCTGTACCCCAAAATCGTGCGGATACGCCGATAAAAAAATATGTGTCTCTTATTTTGAGGTACTTTTTCGATCTGTAGTTTCATCGAAATCGACGAAGATCACCCGCCGGTGTTCCCTTGTTAAGATTAGGAAAGCTTGATCGAAAATCCTGCAAACACTGATTAATAGAATGAATCAATTCTCCATTATTTCCATTATTTCTTTTCAAATATTAAACTTTCCAGAATACACAACATCCTTTTAGAAAGCAGTATTCTTCTCAAATTTCGTTTTAAACATTTTCTCAACATAAATGCCTGTTAAACCTTCTTTTTTTAGTTTTGGGTGAAAAGAGCCACTACGAATACCAGCTGTGCGTAATATTCTAAAACAATATGTTACAAAACACAATACAGCTTGAATATAAATTGGATACTTATACTAAAGCAAACTTAACCAACAATGAACAATATAATATACATACACGTCTTCAGTGTGCGTTCATTATCTTTCATGCGATTGTATTTCGTTGTAACAAAGAAAGGTGATTCCGTGAATCGGAAGCTTTGAAAGGTTGAGATCAAGACAATATTTGACGTTCATGCAGAGGAAATATTTAATATTAATTTAATGTGACTTTCTCCTCGAACTATTGTTCGGCGATATTGAATTTATGTTTCCTTATTTTGCCATAAAATTTAAATGTTTGCAATTAATTACGTTGAGGCTCAACCTACAATTATTGAGAATCAACTGTAAATAATCACTTCACCGCACCAATGTTTTCGGGGTTAACAGTAATTAAAGGAGGACCAGCTCCTTTTCTCTGTACCACCAACTTATTCTCATTGAAATTCTTTATACCATCTATGAATGATTGCCAACGAATTGCACAAACTAAATTGCATTCGCTAAAATAATAAACTACTACCTATGTATTTATTTTACATGAGTAACTAGATTTTTCAATTCTCAATAATTCTAGCTTATCCCTCGCATAATTAATTTTGTACTTGACAATACTACTCTGTGAGATACCAGATCTCAACATTCTTCACAGCTCCAAAAGCAGGGATATTCAGGTACAAATATCTTAGCCTACTGCCGTATATTAAAAAAAACATTGTACTACCTAAGACAGGTTGTTTCGGATTCAGTAAAACCTGTTCAACTTTCCCTCGCGCAATTACAAAAGACGTCTGTATAGAAGATCTTACTTACTTACCCCTCATGGTGTTGTGTAAATATTTCATCGCCTTAAACCAGTGTTAAGGGATCTTATCTGGGATAGTTTTCCATATGTGGTTGCTTCGTTCGTGTTCCTGAGGTCTATTTACAACGAATTGTGATGTATAGTATGTTCAGAATTATAAGAACTAAACTAATTTTTAATGATCCGCTATCTGCAGGATAGGAATAATTCTTTTGCTATTGTTACATACATACATAGATATAGCAAATTTTCTCTCCTTTCAGAATATGTGTAGGTTGCATTTAGAAATATTTCTCCTTCGGGTTGAAAATTTGGAAAAAATCGGAAAAGAGCTCCTATTTATATATTTTTTTTTGCCACAATAACCCATTTGGCCCGAATTTGACACTTTTATCGTAATCAGCATGGTCGATTACATAAATATACAAAATTTGAACAAAATTGAACGCCCTTCGAAAATTGTCAAAAATTCATATTTTTTCCATACATACCCCTTGCGTTTTTTGAAAAAAAAATTGACCTCTGCAATTTCGTTGAAATCTTGAATATACAGAGTATAAACACTGACTTGAACCACAAGATGACAGAATGCCGTAAGTAAATTGTAAAATCTGACCATTAAGTAGGCTTACTACTTTTTCTTATTAAACTCAATTTTTTTGCGTATTTTAATTTGAGTTTGTCCTGTCAGTTGTCATGGCTCCAATTACATATCCTGTAGAAGAATTAGTAGATATGGTTTTTGTTTATGGTTTAGCTGATGGAAATTCGTCCTAGCATCGCGTTTGTATTTCAGTAAAATTGAAAGAAACCAGGGAAGGAGCAAATGTTAGACCCGTAAATTGGATGAAATAATTTTGGGGAAGGTTGAAGAAGATTCAACAACCAGTACAAGACGAATTTCTGCCGTGGAAAAAACGAGTAAAATCACTGTTTGGTGAATTCCTAAAGAGCAGTCTTTACACCCCTTTCACTATCAACAAGTGCAAGCTTTAACCGAAGGAGCCAGTGAAAACAGAGAAGCTTTTTGTGGTTGGGCTATACTTCGTGAACGTTCGAAACGGCGAATGTCTTATTTACTGACGAAGCCACTTTTACGCGAAACGGATTTTTTAATCACCACACAATGCTCACATATGAAGCGATGAAAATCCCCACGCAATAGTTGAAACACGTTATCAAAGACGTTTTTAAGAAACAATATTAACTATGCTTTTCTCCAAGTCAGGCAAGTTCCAGGTATTTTTGAACGAATAAAAAGCTCTTTTAGAAGAAGAATTCCTATATGCGTCGAAGAAAACAGTAGCCACATTGAACATTTTTTGTAACAGTTTATTTTAGTTTTTAATTTATTGTTTATTGCTTTTGTTGTAAACGCTTTTTAAACAGTGTTTATCTCAACAACTATGCTTTTGCGATTATATGTTTGTTAGGATTCTGTGTTCCTTTTCGACCAAAGAACACGCCAATGCATTATTATGCAATCTATATATGCGGTACACCCTGTATAGAGAAAATAAAAGTAAAAAAATAAATAGTAAGAAATAAAAGTAAAAAATATAAATCCAAAAATTTTTTGTTCAATTCCGACGCGAATGCCAAAATTAAAATCTCCCTTATAAATTGTAATATGCGTCGCCTATTGAATACAGAATGTTGACCTCGATCAATCTAACATAGGAGATCGCAAAAGCAGCTGCCGATGTTATAAAAACTACAAGATAACGCTGATGCGTCAGTTTTTTTAAATAATAATGCACACGTTAAATATCGCCTGTCGCTGCACCTGCCCTCCGCTACATACATATATTCCTTCGAAAATATTCGGCAGGGCGCGACAAATATTTTATAAATATCTTATGTCATTTTTTTTTCTCGCGACTGGGAAAGAATTTGCGCAAAATATTTTGGATTTAAGTTTAATAATAAATAATAAAATTATTAATAAAATATATTTCCATTTTTCATAGTCTTTACTTTTATTTCAAATACACCCTGTATATAATTTACCATGAAGAGTACGACTAAAGTGTCAGATTTGGGCTAAAGAGCTTATTTTGGCCAAAAACTATGAAAATAGAATCTAAAATCTGGAATCACAGCAACTTTTTCGGTTTTTTTCAAATTTTCTGTCAGAAGGAGAAATATTTCCAATACAACCTATATTATATTCTGAAAGCGCAGGAAATTTGCTACCTAATAGTAGCGGGAAAACCTAGAGAACAGAGTATAGAAAATCAGAGTCAAATCAACTACTATTTTTGAATTTAACAGCAACCAAAATATGATAATTACACCCCCTAAAGACGATAGCAATGAGAAGTATGTTTTATATTTCAACCCGCTTTTATAATTTGACAGCTGACAGAATTGTTTTCATCGTTACGCTAGTCTAGCCTACGAAGTAGGTACTCAATTTTTCAAATGTATGTTTGACAGCTATTAAAAACATTTAGGTTTGTTAAAATCTGGACCACTTTGCTGATATAACAGCTGTCAAAATAAAGGGTATCAAAATTCTAAAGAAAAAGCTAATTTTCCAATTTGACAGCTGGTCAGGTGTGTTTTGATGGGCTGCAATTGCAGGAAGTCAAAAATAACATTTTTGAATTTGACAGCTGTCAAAATATTATGATAAGTGTAAAATATAATTGACCTTACTGTATTAATGGAATGTCGAGATATGCAACGCTGTCAACGAAATGACATTTCACAAAAATCTCTGATAGACTCCAATGCAAATTCCATGGCGATCTACCCGAGAATTCTCTCAACTGTCATGCCGTTGGCAGTATTATATATGCATGTATATTTATATTTATGTATGTAAATAAGCCTTTCAGCCCAAATCTGACACTTTTATCGTATTCAGCGTGGTCGATTACATATATATCCAAAATTTGAACGAAATTGAACGCCCATCGAAAATTGTCAAAAATCCACAATTTTTCCTTACATACCCTTTGCGTTTTTTGAAAAAAATCTCGGCCCCTTTAATTAGGCTGAAATTTCGAATATTTATGTAATTGACCATGCAGAATACGACTCAAGTGTCATATTTGGGCTAAAGACCTTATTTCGGCCAAAAAATATGTAAATAGAAGCTAGAATCTGCAATTACTAATTTTATGTACCCCATTTAAGGGGATGTATCTTAACAAGGGATGCTCCAATGAAGTTTCTTTATATGAAAAACCCTACCTCTTTTTCGATGAGGAATCACCCCCTGAAATGTTTTACACTTACGTTGTTACACCCTGTATTTCAACCCGCTTTTATAATTTGACAGCTGACAGAATTGTTTTCATCGTTACGCTAGTCTAGCCTACGAAGTAGGTACTCAATTTTTCAAATGTATGTTTGACAGCTATTAAAAACATTTAGGTTTGTTAAAATCTGGACCACTTTGCTGATATAACAGCTGTCAAAATAAAGGTTATAAAAATTCTAAAGAAAAAGCTAATTTTCTAATTTGACAGCTGGTCAGGTGTGTTTTGATGAGTTGCAATTGCAGGAACTCAAAAATAACATTTTTTGAATTTGACAGCTGTCAAAATGTCATGATAAATGTAAAATATAATTGACCTTACAGTATTGATGGAATGTCAAGATATGCAACGCTATCAACGAAATGACGTTTCACAAAAATCTTGGGTAGATCCCAATACAAACTCCATGGCGATCCACCCGAGAATTCTGTCAACATATTTATATTTATGTATGTAAAATCTGACATTTTTATCGTATTCAACGTGGTCGATTACATATATATTCAAAATTGGAACGAAATTGAACGCCCTTTCGAAAATTGTCAAAAATCGACATTTTTTCCATACATACCCCTTGCGTTTTTTGAAAAAAATCTCGACCTCTCCGATTAGGCTGAAATTTGGAATATTTATGTAATTGATCATGCAGAATACGACTCAAGTCGACTCAGATTTGGGATAAAGGGCTTATTTTGGCCAAAAAATATGTAAATAGAAACTAGAATCTGGAATTACAACACCTTTTTCGGTTTCTCCAAATTTTCGGCAAGAAGGAGAAATATTTCTAAATGCAACCTATACATATTCTGAAAGCTGAGAAAATTTGCTACCGAGCGGTAGTGGGAGGCCCAAAAATCGCACGTTTACTGTACCAAAATATGCTCAGAAAATGTACATTGGATATCTAGTCAGCATACATCTCCAACTGGATTAGAATTCGATGCATCGAGTTTCCTCGTACTACCCAGAATATATCTAGGTTACATTTAGTGATAGTTTCAAGATATCCATTCTCCTTCAATTTGCTACCAAATTCCCTCTTCCCTAATTGAATTCCCTTTTCTGTTGATAAATGCTTCTATTATACTTCTCAAGATAGAATATCGTTTAAGACTTCCTAAAAATTAATCATAAAAAAGCTGACTAAACCCCACCAGTGACATCCAAAGAAATAAATCTTCAATAAACGATTAAATACAACACAGCTAATCGGAAAAATTCAGCTCCCAATCCTTACTTAGATTCTCCAAAAGAACCAACCGAGGTGGTAGAATACACCGACTATTAGATGATTTAGCAACGCATCTGTCGACCTTTACTCCGATATATATGTTCTGCCTACGCTCATAACGCTGGTCGTTTTCGATAAATCTTTTATTCCCACGAGGTTGGCAAGCCGAGAAGGAACGGGCTCGGGAGAAGAAGCAGAATAAGAAAAGCGAACGAGTAAAGGTAGACGACATGGACGATCATCGAACCGATCTCGTCGTCTGCCGGCCGATGTGATGGAGCTTTCTGTTGCTTTTCTTTGGCTGCGCGCCTCCGTCTCGTCCGTTCTTTCGGGTCAAAATCCTGCCGGAGGAGCTCGGCGATTCTGCTAGGGTCGGTTGCGGCGTGAATGCTGGTGGTTTGTGCTAATGCGACGCGATTATAGATTTAAGTTTAATGTTTTGAAATTATGGCGATTAAAAACTTAATTGAAATGAATGAATGGGTTTTTTGCTGAGAGAATAGCAGAAGATCATTCTAGCTCATCAGTAAAAGGAGCTAAAATAATTAGCACAACAGATTCGAAAAGAGAATTAGATTTCTTCATCTGCAGGTTTAAGAAATGTTTCTGTTAACGGCAAAAGAGATTGTGGTAGACCACCATTTTGTTTATTTTTTTTAGCATTCGATGGCAAAAAATTTGTAGCAGCCTGCTGAACAATGTTTTTCAGACGTTTACAAAAGCCAGTCGATCTAAAAAAAAATTTTTGCGTTAGGCTCGTCAACTTAGGCTCTATTGTTCTACAAATCTTCGACGTTGTTTCAGCATTTTGAAAAAATTAGAAAAAAGAAATTATACTCCAAATCTTAAAGGTTGTGTCCAGTTGTTTCAATTATTTGTTTTTTATTTTTTTAAGTTACTTCTCCCAACCCCTTTCCCATCTACTTTTTCCAAGTTACTAAAGTTCCAGATTGATTTAATTGTTGTGACAGCTATATACTATGGCGCAGACATTTTAATACTGGCTTTCATCATTGTTTTTTATATAACATTTTTTTATTTTTTTATAACTTTTTTTTTTATTTTTTAAAACATTTTTTTTATTTTTTAACATTTTTCAAGAGTTTTTCCTTCCAGGAAAAGGGAGGAGGGGGCGGGGACATCTAATTTCTCGGATTTTAGATTCTTCTATTTAGATTACTATAAAAATCTATTTTCAGATTTTTTTAAGAGAGATCTATCCGTCCTCTTGCCTTCCCCCCTCCCCCTCTAAATTCTAACCCCCCCATTAATTTTTAAAAATTATAAAAACTTTATTATTCATTCCATAAACCGTGACAAAATCAAAATTTGGGAGCCAGCCCCTCCCCTATTCATCTTTTTTCTAAAAGCTCAAAATCTTTGAAGTTGTCCCAAATAATTGTTGCTATTTTTAATTTATTATTTTTATAACGTTTTAACCTTTTACCACGAAAAATACTGACAGAAATGTTGCCAGCAGCCCCCCCCCCTCATTTACATGCAAAAACATTAATTTTTATCTTTAAGAGAGGAGGGAACGAGGTGGAGCTAGCAATTTTTTTAAAATTATTTTAATACTTACCTATGCAGACATTACACGAACCGTAATTTTTTTTTAATTTTTTTATAACATTTTTCAAAAGTTTCTCCGGGGGACCGAGGGGGAGGGCATCTAATTTTTCGGACTTCAGATTCTTCTATTTTGATTACTATAAAAATTTATTTTCAGATTTTTTTAAGAGAGAGATCTTTCCGTCCTCTTGCCCCCTCTCTGCCCCAATTCATATACCCACATTTATTTTTAAAAATTATAAAATTTATTTTTATTTTTTATTATTCATTCCATAAATCGTGAAAAAATCAAATTTGAGAGCCAGCCCCCCTCCTCCTCCTACTCATCTTTTTTCTAAAACCTCAAAACCTTTGAAGTTGTCCCAAATAATTGTTGCTAGTTTTAATTTAATATTTTTCTAACGTTTGAACCTTTTACCACGAAAGAGACAGACAGAAATGTTGCCAATACCCCCACTCACTTGCATGCAAAAACATTTATTTATTTTTAAGCGAGGAGGGAACGAGGAGGGTCTAGCAATTTTTTTAAAATTATTTTAATACTTACCTATCAGACATATCAGGAACCGTAATTTTTTTAATTTTTTTTTATAACATTTCCCAAGAGTTTCCCCTTCCTGGGAAGGGGTGGAGGGAAGGGGGCATCTAATTTTTCGGACTTCAGATTCTATCTATTTTCAGATTTTTGTAAGAGAGAGATCTTTCCGTCCTCTTGACCTCTCCCCCGCCCCTCTCTCCCTCCTCCCCCTAATTAATATACCTACATTTATTTTTAAAAATTATAATTATTATTCATTCCATAAATCGTGAAAAAATCAAATTTGAGACTCCCTGCCTCCTACTCATCTTTTTTT
>ML216697.1:0-10162 GCA_004785975.1 Popillia japonica
TAAATAATGAAACAGGTGGCTCGCTCGTTCCACGAAGGCAAAAGGAATGAAGTAGACGGTGCCTAAACGGAAATAAATAACACAATTAGCGACCGCGTCCTCATCGGGAAATTGCTAAATTAACGGCTGTTATACGGGTCCCGCTTGTCTCGGAATAGGAAACAGGAAACAAACTCGGTTTTCACGGTACCCCGAAGGTACTCGGTCCCGATTTCGGGAAAACAGCTTGAGTTCTACTATCAGAACTTCGAAGTTTGTTAATTATGTATTGCAGGTGTATAGTGCCAGACTTTCTATTATCTACAGCCGTGATGTTTGATGAAATTAAATTAAACATTAAATTATTTAAAAATCCTGTTATAAATAAATTTTGGTTTAACAATGAAAGTAGCCATAAAAAAGAGAGAAAAATAAATAAATTTCCTTCGAGCTGGTCGTTCGTAAATTGCGGATAATGCTCTCTCCGTGTATTGACACTGGATAAGAGCATTTGCTGAATGCAATGTCCGGTATTAGCTCCGGGCAGCCTGAACGAATACGATTCGTGTTGGCGCCGTTTCAAAAATGCAAACAATTGCCGTTCATTATCGAAATGTTCGGTAGCAAAGCGACTATCTAGTCTAGTGTAATGTGCTCGAATGCAGAATGACACGTCTGAAATATTTTTTTTTATCATACTTAAAGTTAGGTATATCGTATGAGGAAATAAGTATATGCATGCTATTCCATTTCCTTCTACTCAGAGCACCTAAGAGATATGAGAGCGAGTGTTGACCCTCAGCAGATAAGGGACCGAAACATATCTGTGCACTGCTTTCGCTTTGAAGAGGGTAAAGCTGATTTATTTCACTGCCTTTGCTTCTGCCTTGATGTCTCTGATGTTGGCTGACCGGCTACCTATGCTGTATGTACACTAATGCAAGGAAATATTCGGTTTACTCTCCTGATTGATTGCAACAAATTATAATTAAGTCATAACAGGATGTCATGCTAGTTTATCCTTCGGAGCGTGATCATTTTTTCCTTATACGAATATCCATTCCAAAATAAATCCGTTTTAATCATAGTATTCGGTTAGTTTTACTCGGGGTTGTACTTATATGTACCAGCTTTGATATTATATACACCCTATACATACATACTACTAGAATGCTGTCGGAAACCGAAGCTATTTATGCATCAGCCGCAAGCAATTTCGTCACATAAGCACATCCCCTTCTGTACGCGGAATATTATAGTTGATGTAGGTACGAGGATACAAAATGAACAATAAGAAGCGTTCGATTCATGCAAAAATGAGGCAGACAGATTCGATATGCTGCTTCTATTGCTGTCAGTTAATGGAAAAGCCCGCCGTAAAAAGGACGTTTTTAAGGTCGAGGCGTTGCACTCAACTTCAACTATCTTCGTAGAATGCTGGCAAGAATTTATCAGACATTTTAGCGTTAACTACGATATAAAAATGCGGAAGTTATGCAGTTTACACGGCCGTACAATGTTCGGTAGGGATATTTAATTAGTCAAATGTGTAAATTTTTATCCTTCTTCTTATTGGAACAAAAAGTTTGTTCGCCTGAAATTTAGTAGATATTTGTTCGAAATTTTCTATACGTCGTTCTGTAAAATTTTCCTAAAAAATTGAAAAATATGTTTTTGTTCTACGAAAACTGAGATGGTCAAATTTCCCGTTTTTATCTCTGCGAAGTTGCCAAGCATTTTGCAAAGGCATGTCCAAACAATGAGCAAAAAAAGAAAATTCTGATTAGCTCTATCCATTTCTCCTATATACATATATGTATGTTATGTATCCATATGTGAACAATATGTGGCTGTTTCTCTTCTTGCGAATATATAGGAGTAGCACCAACCCAATTAGAAGCTAGAGATACACAGATATTACCATGCCAGGTCACTATGGTAATTTTCTTCTCATTTTCAACCTATGACTAGTTGCTTTTTAAAACATTATTGGATGTCAGTGGAATTTTAGGTATTCGCTTCTTCCTTATGGTATCGGTTCCTCGAAGATTCTTTTGTGTTGATGTATTCAACAACGCTGCTCTTGTTCCCATCTGGAATTTATTCTACTTGCACAGCTGAGAACTACTCCTGCTTCAACTCCCAAGTTCTTATATTCATGAGAAATAGTTTGTATAGCCAACTCATAGCTTATATGCCAACCTTATGGGTTTGACCTTGATAAATTGTTTATAGCCGTGGCAATCAAAGCACGGCAGCATAGCTTTATCAATACTGTGCCTCTCCATGGATTTAGTATTCTGAAGGTAATTTATATTCAGAACATCAAATAAAAGTCTCAGCTTACCATATTTGTCCATTTTAGTAAAACTGTCGTTATCTGCAGTGCGAGAATTAGCCATTACACCAGTGTGCTGTGGACGTCTTTACCCTTTCCCCAGTACATTTTACGTCTGGGGTACAGTACATATCCGCTCAGCAATAATATTTCAACAAAGCATTATTTATTTATTTGCCTGACATTCTAGAGGTATTTCTTTCAATTCCGATTCTTCCGAGTCACAGTCTCTATGAATGACCCCTGTAGTATTGGAAGATCTCCTTCACTCAAATTGTAAACGCTTCTTCGTTTGTTTGGGTGTTCACCATCAAGATTTTGATAGCTTTCTTTTTGTGATTGTTCCTTCACAAACTTGGAAAGTGGTACGCCATCTTCTTCGACGGAATTGTCTAGAGCGAGCACAGTTAACTCTGCAAGTAACCGAAACTGTGACGATGGTAAAATGTCAAGAAGTTAAGTTACAGAAACTGTTTGGAAGTAAACTGTAAAATAGATTATAAGGGAGAAAATCCGTTTCTAGAAGACGAAGTCCAGAATGGACAAAATCAGCTACCTAGAAATAAGATTTAGACGACAATTGACAGTTAACAGATCAGTCTACATAGATTAATGTTGTAAATTAATTAAATGCATACAAATCTTAAAGCTGCAGCGCCAACGCAACAATCTTAAACTTGCTAAAACTATGCATTGCAACTTGTCGTCTCTATAATTTAAAATTCAACGGTCGTACGAAATAGAATGGCTGTCGAATGACTGCATAGCGGCATACAAGTCGTCTTCGTCTTCCATATCCGTGCCAACGATCAGATTTAATAACATCCTTGAATATTTGCCGAGTCGCCGGAATGCGGCATCTAGGTATATATACATTTTCCTCCTTATCACAATCTCCACCTTGCTTCCACACCTACACGTAATAAGAGCGTAGATAGATCTCGAATTATTATCAATAAAGGAATGCCAGTTAGGCGTGAAAGCGTATATCTCATCGAGTTTACCTTTAACTCGAACTACGATGATGGCGATGAAACTTTTCCTGGGAGTGAGTCAGTTAGTCGGAGCGGAGTTTGTAAAGACAAGGATAACTAGGCGAATAGGGAATAGACAAAGCGATATCGACATTTCGCACGGGTATTATTTCTATTCGGTTGAAACTGGATGTTGATTTTTAAATATTAGAACGGCTACCCAAATAAATAAGCAGATTACATCCGTCCTAAGCTTCGATATTGGAGAAAATATCAAGATCTATCGATTTGGGCAACCGAAAGGACTAACATTCATTCTTCTTTATAATAAACGATTTGATATCATACCTTCCCATTCTGGTAAACAACCCGAAAAAACTACGCCCTTTCCGATGAAACTTATTGATTCGAAAACGTTTTTTTTATATATGTAGGTACGTAAATTATATAACATTTATTCGAAACTCAGCTCCCGTATTATAATCCCGCATCAGTTGGAATTTAATTTAATCTTGACGTAATGTTCCATTGAATTTAATACCGGCTGTCATTAATAAGTCCAAACGTCAGACACTACGAAAAGAATAATCCTAGTTGACTGGATGTTATAATTCCGCCGTGATACCTTTGTAAATAGGACGAAACTGTACGTACAGATACTGCACAGAATCCAGCAGCTTCTACGTCGGGAAATTCTGATGAAGCGACGTCGGAGAAAAGCGTTCAGTTTGCGCTTGGTTTTCCCAGCCATCAGATGCTACACCCGACGTTACCATAATCATATATAATCTCACGTGTCTTGCGAAACATCCATCATAGACGCAGATGATATTTTCTGTAGATATCGATAATAGATCCGGTTTCAATTTAGGGAAAGTTTGTTCGAATTAATTCCAATTACTCTGGAAAATGAATCGTGTTAATTTTAGTTCCGTTTTTGTTTTAGATTATAGTAGTAGTAATTTAATAAGAAGTAACTGAAACTTTTCTGATTTAAGACTTGTTTCGCATTATACAGAATGTATGCAAAATTCGAGAATAAACAGGTGATATACCTAATTTTGAACGTGATCCTCTTCGGAAGAATATACACTCAAGGTAAGTTTTAATTTTAATTATTAAAAAAATTATTGATTTAAAATAATTTGAACGAGTTGTTTTGTTTGTTCGTGCTGTTGTATAAACTGTACAAAGCAGCTAATTAACACGCGTTCAACATAGGCAGCTTTATATATGCACACATGTGAAAGGTTGGCGTAGTAAGCTAAACACTAATTGGGTCTATTCTTCTTAGCGTTAGACCCTCTAAACATGTTTACTCGCTTCACTCCAAACGTAGATGTGTCTGTGGTTGTACGATGATGTTCAGAAATTTTGCCACCTCTTCTAAATATGGTTAGAAAATATATTTAGTACTTCTAGTTTGAAATTAAACAATTTCGAAGCGATTAGATACTAAGTTAAATAAATTTAGCTTCAAAGTCACCCACAGTCAAAGTTCAACACTGACAGAAGCTAAGAAAAGTAAGAGACAATCATAATGGCTGATAGTCAAGCAGCCAGCTTGAAGCTTGAATTCAAATGTTATGAGCTACAAGGGTTGGGTTGGGGAGTGTCTAGACAAATTAAGTAAGCTGCAATGCAGTGGAACACACAGGAATAAAAGGAAACGAGCTAACAGAGACAATTTTGCTAAGAAAGGGGGCAGAATATCTTTTTTGGTTCCTCTTTTGCGGTATAACTAGCAGTGTAATACCGGAGAAGCTCAAAAGTGAAGTAGATCAGAGGAAGTCAAAATATTGGGAGAATCTCCACGGTATGAGGCAATATCAAATTTTTCTAAGGTGCGAACATATTACCAAAAGAGATCTTCAGAATGACAGGGAACCTATCAGGCGATTTCAAACCGAATAGACACCTATGTAATTAGGTTAAGAATAACGAAAAAAGCCGAATGTAGATTTGTGGGGAATAGAATAAAATATCTATCTATTGGATGCACTGTGCATCTAAAAGGCTTTGCACCTAGGACCAGATGAACTTTGCACTTTGTAAATGGAATGAAATTAAACGGAATTTGATAATTGATAATAATAATAATAATAATTTTCTACCATTAAGTCTAACGAAATAATCCAACTTAATAAATCTTTTAAAAATGCTTCGCTTAAGTATAGCAAACGTAAGAGCAGAATAGTTTCCAACTAAATGGCAAAGGTAAACATGAAATATTTCCATCATAAAAGACCTGCTTCTATAACGTTGAAGAACCCCAAAATTGGTCTTTACCGCAAAAGTAATCCGCTAAGATGAAGCCACGAAGGCCAACCGCATATTCGTCATCCATTTAAACGCATATTACCGCAAGATCTTTTGTCAGACCCGTAGAACTTGGCTGGATTTCTAAAAGCACCGAATATTTATATTCGTTAGTGATGATATAGAGGAGCGTCTCATCCATAATAATAATTTTTGCGGAGAAAAGCGTTCTCCGATAACGGTTCCACTGCAAAGAGAATTTCTTCTCAGCCGGTGTACTACCTACTAATTGGAATTCTACCGGGATAACTCAAGGTAGACGAGCGTGCATTAATAATAATAATAATAATTTTCAGAGAGGTGATGAATTTTTAAACGACTCCTACCGGAAAGCTTAATACAAATATGATAAAAATCCAAATCTCGCAAAATATAACAATATATTTCACTCCTACACAGCTCTCTTTCTCCCTCTCGTAAACGAGGTAATTTTTTATCGGACGTTATTATTAAGTCTGGAGCAAGTCTCGAATGGAGCTGTTATACGTGCTCTGTACACTACAAGAATACTAACTAGCTGCCGTAAAAAATGAACATCTGCCTTGAGATATTCTGCCGGTGTTTATACATAAAGGTTTCAGCATTTTAGACTATATTGCTCGATGTAACGCTAATACTGTTGTACGAAAGAGAACGAGGAAATGGAAATTTGTAAGCTTTATATTTTGACATATCTGTCGTGTGCGCGCAATTTTTTAAATTAAACTTGAGGGAAGATAAGTAGGTCATGCGATTTCCTCGAAAGATGCCTGGAAAGTTAGAGTTAGTTTTGGAGATATGCAATCGGGTCAGATTAAATACGGAAAATTGGGTCAAATTACGAGTATGTGATGGTTGTCATTAGTCGCGAGAATAAAGTTTATAAAATAATGAACACGTCATTAATTAACTTTGTAAATTATTAGGGGTATTTATTATTGTTACAAGATTGAAATTACTGCTTTGATGTTGGTGGAAGTCAGTTCGTTTCCAGCTACCTTTTACGCCGTTTATAACCGTCGATAAAACCTGGGTCCACCATTAAGCTCTCGCAACCACAGGACTGTTCAAACAATGAATATGCACAAGTTCTTCGCCACCAAAGAAGGCAAAAACGGCATTTTGGGATTCTCAGGGAATTATCTTAGTCAACTACTTGAAAAAGGGGCACACAATAAATGACGAATATTGTGCCAATTTGCTGTAACAATTGAGCGACAAAATTAAAAAGGGACGACCTGATTTGGCAAAGACGAAAATGCTTTTCCATCAGGATAACACACCTGATCACAAGTCTGCGATTGCACTGACTAAAATTCATGAATTGCAATTTGAATTAGGGCCTCATTTGCTCTATTCCCCAGATATGACTCGCGGCGATTATCATCTGTTTCCGAATTTGAAAAAATGGCTGCTGCAACTACTTTGGCGTCTTGGATTCATCGACTTAGAATGAACGTATTGCTAATTTGGTCAGGCAGTTATCAACAATCCTCGTATAATATATAAATACCCTTCTATGGCAGTTTTTCAAAGAACTGCCAGATCCACATATACTCCTCTCGCATACAACCTGTAACACAAAAAGCACACACAGAAAGGAAAAAAAGACAGTCCATCCAAAAAAGTCAACGATTTACGATTTTGTTTACCGTTTCTTTAGCTCGATGTGCGTCTAATGATCCGATCGTTTTGGCGTGTGGAAGCTTCCCCCTCGCACTGTACTCTCTATCATCGCGAGTTTATGTTTCTTTCATAACGAGGCCGAAAACTCCTGCGGGGAAAACAACAAAAGACCAGGGAATAATACTTCACGTGTATATAGTATATTTCTCAATCGGAGAAAGAATTTGAAATTTCTAGGTAAACAATTTGTGTGAGCAAAATAATACCACCCTCGTTATTCGAACATTAAGCGGAAAGGAGCATTGTTGTCGCATATAAATGTCACCCATGTTCCATGAAGTGACATTAAAAGCCTTCGGTGGTTTCGAATCTCTCCGCGAATGTCTCAGACAATATTGTTACTGTGTACAATTTCTTTTTAATTTGCAACAAATGAAAAAGAATGAACAGCATAGAAATTAGATTGATATGAGCATGAATCTGATCCACAAATCTAACTTTCGCGTCGACGACAGCGTATAGTTCTAACTCGATTTAAACTCATCCGTACCCGCATCATTTCTGTGAAGCCGAAGAGTTATAGAAGTTGCGGCTTATCTATTTAACCCTTGTAATTGCTCCTTGACAATCGATATTGTGTAACTCTCTAAAATCAGACGCAGTTGACCTAGAAGCAAGTTTCTTCTTTCGAAGGTACCGAACCTGTTTATTTGCAGACGCTATCGACACGCTTACCGTCGTAATTTCGCAAAATATCTCGAAATTAACTTTCTGCTCCTCGTACTGGTTAATTAATTTTGTCGCCGGGATGCCGGGGGAAAACGTGCATCTCTTCATATTTCATGCAGACGGTTGTAGTAGTATATTTCCCGATCGATTATATTAAGAAACTTGGTAAGAAAGGGTCCCGCGCAAAAGTGCTTAATGTGTTCCAACTTTTGCCCAACAATTTCCCAAGCTGGAACCAATTTCCGACAAGATTAAAAGAAACTTTCGGGATGTTATACTCTTGTTGTATTAACGATTCTTGCGATTTTCCGCAAAACTTTCCATCTACTATAACACCCGTGTACTTAAACATGTTCGCTTAGATTTTGGGGGTCGAGTTTAATTAATGTTTTTTTTTTATTTAACTATTAGTATTTATCTACTTCACAAAAGTTCAAGCGTCAGTTTAGTTTGTTCGGATATTGCAGCGAATTGTTTTCAATTACATGTTCACTAATACGCTTTTCGCTGGGGAAATGGAAGTAGATTTTAGCAAATGTGGTTGGAAAAATCGTTACATTTGATAGACCCGGTTAGATCTAAAATTTGGGAGACTGGACCGTGATGTAGTAGGTTTCATACGAAATATTGCTGTACGAAACAGAGTAAGTGGAGTTGTTGGCAAACATAAAATTTCTATAAAATTCGGTTGGATGTATATGTATGTACATATTGAACTGTCGATTACCCTCTGTTTGAGAGTAAGCCAAAGTGAACGTCTTGTATTATTTTGTAAAAATGGAAAAACTGAGTTGAGTTTAACACTAATCGAGTTTAACACTAAAAGTGTAAAAGATAGCAAACAAGTGAGTATCTCAAATAATAATGTACACAGAATTTTGACTAAAAGTTTAACTGTAACTGTGTTTTGGAATACTCATAGAATTATCTTGGTCTACTACTTAGAAAAGGAGAAAGCAATAAATTACGAATATTATGCCAATGTGCTGCAACAATTGAGATATAAAATCAAAGAGGAGGGGCCCCATTTGGTAAAGAAGAAAGTGCTTCTCCATCAGGATAACGCACCTCCCCACCAGTCTGAAATTGCAACGGTCAAAATTGATGAACTATGGTTTGAATTAGCGCCTCATTCGCTCTGTTCCCCAGATATAGCTCCCACCAATTATTATCTGTTTCCAAATTTGAAAACATGGCTGGGCAGTAAAAGGATTTCTTCCAATTCCGAGGTGATTGCTGATGAAAATAGCTGTTTAGACGATTTGGTATCGTTGGTACAAGAGTGTGGAAACTGTATTGAAAGCTATTGAAATTTTCACTAAATTAAATTAAATTTCAGAAAATCAAAAAACAATCTAAATTTTAAAAATATACATCATTTTTTAGATGTTAAATTTTAATGCAAACACTTTGTGCACTAATTCCGTATTATGTAATAATTCAACTAATTCCAACTATAAATGGAATCCACTATTGACAAGGATATTAAACTAAAATTATATACCTATAATAGTTTTAGAACTGAGTTTCCACGAAACTAATATATTTGCCTGTAGAGAAATCTACATACATAGTGTAATTATTTTGTTGCGCTGTACATATGTGGCAATAAAGCTTTTTCACATAGCTTGAACCGAGAAAAATTCGCACAAACACATGCACGGCACGTATACAACATAAACATAAAAACTCATATATAATGCAGGGAATGGATATTTTCATTCGTCCAACAAATAGGCGTAATATTTCATAAATAAAACAACAACAACAAATGAATGTACGTATTCGAATTACAAAATTCCGTCTGCCTTTGGCGATACACCTGTGCAGGTCTCATTGTGGGGTTGTGTTATCTGTTTACCATTACATTTACAGCGTTAAACTGTTCAATACAGTTTTAATTGCTTTTTATGATAATCTTTACATTTTTAATTAATTTTGCATGCATACAGCAAATTACATATATGTACATACATATGCAGGTATTCGTTGGAATTCATTACGCTTCCATTGTATGTATGTAAGTACCGGATGGCCAGGTAAGAATGCCAAGTGCTGTATCTCGTAAACTATTCGTCCCAGAGACTTGCGGAAAAAAGTATACTACTAAAGTGGACAAAAGAAGCCTGTGGAAAATATTGTCAGATTTCCAAGATGTAACTTCTAAACGACTCTGTAGTAACTCATTTCCCAAATTTTACACAATGGAGGTATACAA
>ML216697.1:10172-24414 GCA_004785975.1 Popillia japonica
GTCGTTGGGTTCTTGCTTCTTGTTTGACATTCGGATACGTCCGAATGGGTGCTCTAATGGCACAGTTCCAATGACACCAAAATGCCTCTGTATGAGGCCTATCAAATTGTTGTGGGTGTTTGGCGTCCACAAGAGTATCGATGTGGCATCCCCAATCTTGCACATATTTCGTTTGTTCTAATTTGGGATCAATGACTGCTGCAATGTATTCATGTTGGGTTATAGTCTTGCATTCTTTATTGTGTCGTTTCTTCCACAACGACACGAATTCTCTTCAGTGTTTGTGTATTGAGTGTGTGAGGGTGATGTTGGTGTGCAAGTTATTTTCTTCGTGTGCTTGATTCCTTGGCTGGCTATATATTCAATGTGAATGCTCTGTAGTAACTCATTTCCCAAATTTTACACAATGGAGGTATACAATAGTGCGAATGCTGTCACTAGAGCTCGTATGGTCGTTGAGTTCTTGCTTCTTGCTTGACATTCGGATACGTCCGAATGGGTGCTCTAATGGCACTGTTCCAATGACACCAAAATGCCTCTGTATGAGGCCTATCAAACTGTTGTGGGTGCTTGACGTCCACAAGAGTATCGATGTGGCAGCCCCAATCTTGCGTATATCTCCATAGTTCTAATTTGGGATCGAGGGCTGTTGCAATGTATTCATGTTGGGTTATAGTCTGGCATTCTTTATCGTGTCGTTTCTTCTATAACGACACGAATTCTCTCGAGTGTTTGTGTTCTGTGTTCTGAGTGTATGAGGGTGATGTTGGAATGCAAGCTATTTTCATATTGTGCTTGATTGTGTGTGTGCGATTATTTGGTGAGTGTGTGAGGACGATCGTGTTGGAAGGTTGTGTACTGAATGTTAGAGAGTGATGTTAGAGTGAAAGTTCTCGATGGTCTTTTGGGTGTTTTACAGTCTTTTACGGTTACGGGTGAAGCGACAACGACTTCTAACGGCGGAGTTAGTGTGTACCAACATTTACGAGGCGTCTACCTGGTCTATTCGTCCTAGGTACGAGCTCTACGATATTTTTTTAGATGAATTTAGCGAAAAATATTTGCTTAGGTAAAGATTAGTATTTTTATCTTTCGTTGTCATTGTTGGTAGATTAACTAAGCAAATATAACGTTCATTATTTAAATTGATATTAATGTAAAGATTAACAATTAGTGGATTACTTACTAAAATCTAAATTAATTATTATGAGATTGCTGTTACGAAGCGAATATAGTTCATATTCGTTTTGTACGTAAGCATCTAGTAATTGCATACCTTTTGCAATTTATGACGTATGTACAGTTTTAGTGTAATACATATTTGTTTGGGGCTCACCTCTTGCGCCCTTCTACTTTTTCGGTGGTGGGGGACAATTGGTGGGTCAGCGTGAGGGAGCCAGGAAATGAAGTTAGCAATTTGTTGGCTTTATATCTTGGCGGGTAAGTGGAGGGGCCTCAATAATTTTGTATTAAGTTGTAAGTTAGCGAAGTATGAAGCTTTATCACTAGTACATGGACAAATATACGTACATGAATTGTACATAATAAATTTATTTTGGGGGCTCGCTTCTTGTGTCCTTCTACCTTTTCGGTGGCTGGACACAATTGGTGAGTCAGCGTGAGGAACCCGGCTGATTAGGTCAACAATTTGTTGGCTTTATCTCTTGGGGAAGGTGGAGTAAGTGGAGGTATTTAAATAAATTGTGAAGCTTCATTCTTCCGAAAATATAGATTTTTGAACTGTCAATATTTGTTATTTCTTTTATCGGTAAATAAAGCTGTTAGATTATACGTAAAACATTTTCATTCTATGCTCTATTAAGAAACGTTATTAATAAATAATTCGCAATGAATCTCTGTTTTGAAGCAGTCTGGGTTGAGATTTATTAAAGTCCGCAATAATAATATTAATTTAGTTTCTTATTATCCGAAATTAGCTAGGAATTAATCGATTTGGGGCTATACTAGATGCTGACACAAATAATGCATACCTATACTACATTAGTGTACATTGTTTGATACAATAAACATGAAGCATATACCACCAGATGATGTATATATACTCCAATTATTAGGTGGCGAGAGAATGCGTTAGCTTTGTTAAATTTCTTTCGCGCTTTTAATTTCGAATTTATTCTTTATGGTGTCGAATTTGGCTCACATCAAAGGAGCTAAATATATGAAAACTACAGAGGGAGCTTTAACAATGTCCCATGTAAGTAAAGATGATTATTTTGCCTTCAATATACTAAACTAAACAAACTAAATTAGTACCGGGTGGCCACCCTGTACATATAAACTCGACTGCTAGTTGTAGATGGTTAAAATTAATTAAACTATATTGTTCCAGCATCATATTAAACGATAGCTACTTTACACATTGTGCACCTCATAGTTATACACGTGTACGTGACCATTATATTGATTTTACGCTGTGGCGTCATATTTTGGAGAAAATTTCAATTTAATACTGGCACAACTACAACAACTGGGGGGCCATTAAACTTTCGAAACGTTGACGTTTTGTGTCAGTTTGGGTTTTCGCATTCAATGCGACTATAATGGGCAGAAACTCCAAACGTCGGAGCCGATTCGATCGACAGCAAATAAATATATGCATATGGAAACAAACGAAATCAATTATTCATATGTATCAGTATGCGATGCTTTTTAGTTTCTACGTTTTCCTTTCTCTGCACATACTGGTTAAAAGAAAACGAAAATAAATAAACAGCGGGAAGTCAAGTCAAGTGAGAGCGTTTAATTTAAATACTCATTTCTGGATCTCATTTCAATTCCAATCTAACATCCTATGCTATATCTAGGCACTAAAGAAAGTTGTAATGAATTTTCGACAGTAATTTAAAGTTAAATTAAAAAAGTAAAGTAAAGCAACTTTTATTTGCGTATTTTTTGGTCGATTTTGAATTAGGAAGATAGGAATTACGTTGAAAAAAGAATTGTATGGGATTGTCATAAATTATTATAATTTTTTAACAAATTCAATAAATAAAAAAATGCCCAAAACCAACTACGACCAAAGAGCATGTGGCTAATCTTAGACATATAGAATTGAGAAGTTTTTGGAGCTTTGTGGGCTGAAGTGACTTAGTGATTTTATTCCAGATAATATAAATATCTGGTAGTATGGCTAATATTTATTTTCATATCCGTTTTCTTTCAGAATAAAGCTAAACTAAGCTGCTTGATCTGTGAAGATGGATACACGCATAATAATATAACATTGTAGGTAATACAAAGATACATCTTCTCTTGCGTCTAATAGGGCCTAATCTATTTTGTTTGCCGGCGTTTACCGATAAAGATATACGAGCATATACCGTCTCCGAATATAAAAGAAAAATCTTCTCCGTGGTAGATTTAAGTGGATATATCTTTTTCAGTTAGAGTATGGATAAAAGAGTCTTACACGGAAAGGAAAACCACTTTAATAAAGGAGCTTTGTCGGCAGTTTGCATCGCAAATAGGCGTTTCCCTTTCGGGTTATATCCTTCTTGAATCGAAGCTTTATCTCTTATGAATCTGAAGGGAATTTAGATATGTAAATAACAGCAAAATATACTTACAATATAATATATTTTAATCCTTTATTACATGAAGTGGAAATTACCTTATCACAGATCGATTTAATTAATTTTTATCATGGATTCATCTATTTATCGTCATCATCACTATCAAAGCTTCTTCCATATCGTAAGAAATTATGATTACCGCGTTTCTCCTCGAATACATCAGCTTCCAATTGCGCCAAATCCGGATCACTTCTTCCGAAACGAATATGATGATTATTATTACGTGCTAATCTCGTTTCCCTATTCAACATTTCTCTCAGCATGGATCTGTATTCGGCCATTTTCCCCCACAAAGGTGGAATATCGCTGCGTCCGCCAAATTTGATAGGTTTCTTCCGTAAGACTTCTAGAGTCGATTGCTCTTGACGGGACCCGGTTGGAGCTCTCCTGCTTTTGTCACTTGTATCGTATCGATACGGAATTACGTCTAAAAGTTCGTGTGTCGTTCTTGTTTTTTGCGGTGGTATATCGTCGATTTTTTCCGGGTAATTTTGATCGCTTTTAGTTTTAATATCTTCGTCGAAAATTTCTGGAAATGCGTTCGCGGTTAGGATGAAATAAACTAAGAATGCTGCGACCATCTTTAACATTATTGTTAAGTTGTTTGTCGTTGAAGATTGTCGCATGAAGTACTGAATGAGACTGATGAAAGTAATGCAAATTTATCCATATTTATAGCGAGTATGTTTGTTGGGATATCATCTTTAGCGGAATTAGATAGAATTTATGGCCGAGAAGGCTATAATTACTAGCTGATATGTTTAGTTGAAACTTTAGTTTCTTAATTGCGATCCCTTGCGATTCAATTTATTCCAGAACGAATATGTATTGTTCAGTTTTGTAATTAATAATTAATTGGTAATTAATTAGATTTAAATTGACGTTAACGATGTTGTTTTTCGAAAACAAAAAACGAAAACTTTTTATTTGAGCCGAATGTCTTTCTGTTAAGCATTCTTTTGAGGTCTGCGCACAGGTAGTAATCGCTGGAAGTCAATCGCTTCAATAATCCTTAATAGTACTCGCTGTTAATAGTTCTTCATTCTTCAAGGTAGTCGATGAACAAAATTGTTCGCCAAGAGGTGGCTTGATAAACTGTTAAATTTGTCAATATTACAATTAGATAAAATTTCTGGCAACAAACATTGTCTTCTCCTCACCCATCCTGCTACCAACCAGCATCACCTACTCACGACATATTGCCACCCGATTGGAATTTCCTCAAGAGATCAATAGAGAAAAAAAGGGGCCACAGAAAAAGAGATAGATGAATTGTCTGAATTGCAAATACCTTTAAGAGAATGCTTTTATCTAATTCAAAGATCCACCGAATCCGCCGAATTATATTACGTACATACGCGTTGAGGGCGGCGAATCGGGAAGCCCTCTAGAAAACTTTTTCACACGTAAGATTTATCGGGAAAAGCGTTCGACGTGAATAAACAGGATAAACAATGTTCTTGAAGCTTCAGCAGTAACAGCAGTAGCAGAAGCTACGGCGACGGCGGCGGCAACATTGGCGCTCTTATGTCTACCAATCTGGCTGGGCCATCAATCACTGGAAGTAATTTCGCTTACCGCCTTTCGTGTAACAATAAAACTACCACTTGGATATCTATACAAAACACGAGGAAAACGGAAATAGGTTGCTGTGTACATGTTAAAGTTCGAAAGATGTGGGAAACATCCCTGTCCATCCCGTGATAGCATTAAATTTTATATAAAGCGAAACGTTTAAGGTATTAGAACTTAATCAGGGGAATATTAGAATGGCGAAGCTCCACTTCGGTATTCCTGCTTGTATTTCGCACACCATCTAATAATAATTACTTTGGGATACAATTATCGATTATAGCCGTCTAGTTGGTTGTTATTCTTCCGGGATGCTAGCAATTAAGTTTAATGTTTGTGTATTCGGAAAGATTTATGTCGGAGTTCGTTTCGACTCGCCTTTAGATAACGTTACATTTAACATTTTAAGTAAATTGGCGGCGACAAATTAGGGGTCTATCACTTTTTAGGCTATAAATTTGGAAACTGTCCCTCGATAAGCAATTTAATAATAAATAATTTTAACGAGGAAAATTTTGATATAAATAAAAGATAACAATGTTCGAACAGGCAGATCAGTCTGAGTTCGGTTAGAGCACGTTTCTAATATGAATATTTTAGAAGCTTTTTTACTCAATTTACTCATCGTCACATGCAGTTTTCAATATAGTTCTTCTACCAGAGAAACAAAATCTTCTAGTGAGACTAGCTCGCAAACCGCAGAATCCAAGAAAATTAACTGGGCCGCTCACCATTTACGCCACGGACGCGGTAAAAGAGCTGATCTCTTGCCAGAATTTCAAATTCCCGATGAAATGTTCGATCGAGAAACTAGAATGACAGGAAATAACAAAATTAGATATGGAAAAAGGAGTAATCCCAATTTTATAAGATTTGGCCGCGGAGCTTTTAGTGAGGCTAAAGAGGAGGATTCAATACCGAAAGGGTATAAGTCACACAGACAGAGACTTGCTAGAGGTGGTACTAATTTTATTCGATTTGGGCGGTCCTTACCTAATTACCCAGATGAAATTGAAACCAGCGAGGATTCTCGTGAAAGTGATGCCGAAATTTTAGATTATCAATTTCCGGATGTTCTTATAGGGAGATTCTTGGGTACTGTTGTTTGTGGAGGGAATGAATACGGTTGTGACGATAACGATTCGAATTAAATAAATGTTTGGATTAATTTGTATCGATAATCAAGTTATGTCTGTTTGTATGTAGTATAAGTAGGATGTTACAAAAATAAAAGATGTGTACAGATATTATTGTAGTATGTATTTGCTAATTAAAGGTCTGCTAATTAAAGGTCTGTAAAGGCTAACGAATAAAGGAATATTATTATTATAAAGTATTGCTGTTGGTTAGGACAAAATTAATTAATCTATCAATTGCAATTATGTAAAGGTAAGCTTTCATAATTTCACAGCTGTCAGAAACACATTTATATCTGCGATTGTCCTTTTAGGATACTATGATTTACGTAATTGAAATTGTTAAAACTCTAATCGATTTTAGGAGTTATAATTAGCAAAAATTTAAGGAACACAATCCTAAATACTTCCTCTCATTCGTTAGACTCGAACAATGCGAGTTCGCCCGACATTATTACCTAATTAGGCAAGTTATTAAATATCCTTGTAATACTGGATCTGTATTGTGTTTTTCATAAATCCTTTCAAAGTTTACATAAACAGTAATCAAGTAGGAAATTATCTTCCTTATTATTACTAATTGGTACCGAGAAAGTGAAACTCTCTCTGTGCAAACCGTCTCCATTCCTTAAATCCGAGACGTTTTTGGTGGAAGTGCCTGATAGAGTACTGTTGGCGTCTTAATTCCTGTAATATATATAGGATGTGCTTTCGATTGAAGATTTCTGAATTAAGTAAAATAGCTAGTCTAGCCCATATTATGGATCATAAGGTAGAGTCGCTGTTTAGCAATAATACCAATGGAAATTATAATAAAATACTGGGATCTAAGATAAAGACAGAGTTGCTGTGGTATGTATCAATGTCATGGTATGGAAGTTTTATATTTTCACTATAGTGCTAATGGTATACAGGATGTCCGGTAAAGGTGTGCCAAAAATTAGCTTTCAGCTTTGTTGTTGTCGCCGTTGTTTATTTAACTTTAATAGAAACAATAAATCACCTAAAGATATCAAAAATTAATACAATTGGTGTTAGACATGCTGCTCAAAATTTTGCCCTTCCGTGTGAATGCACATTTCAGCACGTCTTCTCCATTATTGCGAAACCATTAGAGAAATTTCGAGTATTTCGCGAATATTATTGCAAGTACCATTGATTTGTTCTATCAATTCGTTTTTGATACCAATGCTGTATGCATAAACTAAATTCTTCAGGCCAAGTAAAAGCCTAAGGGTTTAGATAAGCAGATCTTGCTAGTCATGCTACAGGATCGCTTCTGCTAATCCACCTTCTACGGTATTATATTTTATTAGGAAGTTTAAAAATAATGAAACAGAAGAAAACAAAATGTATAGAAAGAAAATGCCAAATATTTAAGATACTTAATGATAAAAACAACGTAAAACTATACAAAAATTTCATCAAGAATAAAGTTGCAAAAGGTAACGGCTAAGGTAAATAAAGAAGAATGGATAAACTACTTTAAGAAAATACTAAAAGAAAAAAAGATTTAAGAAGTTAAAAAACAAAGCGACGACAAAGAAGAGACAATGACAAACTGGACGAGGAACCAACTGTACAAGAAAAATTTGAGCTGCAATATCAAACTTGGGAGATAAAAAAGCAGCAGGACGAGATAATACAAATAGAGAAATGATAGGTAAAAGAAAGAAGGACATAGCAAACAAAATAATTAAGTTATTAAATATGACGACGGAGGGATCTAAAGCCATGGTGACGACTGAGGAGGGGCAGATGGATGAATACGAGTTTGACAGGGGGACTAAACAGTGCAACATACTGCACTCTGTCATCAATGGTATTTAACGTTAGATACGTTGGAAGCAATTATGAAGAAAATGGAGATAAAAGGTACCGTAGGACAAAAACAAGAATTCCTTGATGAAATTCATAGAAGAAGCAGAAGAAAGAGGGCTAAAAATCAATCAAAAGAAAATCCAGGTCATGATATGCACGAGACATAAAGGTCCGGCACAGAAAAGGATAAAAATAGGAATGCACGAGTATGAAGTTCTGGCTAATTTTAAGTACATACATACTTGGGACTAATTGCCATTATGTGGAGCCGTTTAGTAATCAATTTCTAATGCTACTGTTATTAATAGTTAAGGACTTTAGATGTAGGCATGCCCAAACTGAAATAGTTAAGCTAGAAAATTTGAAGTTTGCCCTAGAGTATGGTTTTAATCAATCATACCATACCATATTGGCAATAAAAAATATAATACCGCTTTACAAGATATTTAACTTCATAATAAGCAATTCATAATCTCGTCCAATCTTTTTAGAAAATACAGAAAAGAAAATTGCATTTATCTCGCTTAAAAATCGATTTCATTTGTAACCAAATCATCGACAACTCAGCTTTAATTTCAAGTAAACTTGAAATAAAAATTCCTATCTTTACGATCCACGATATAATTAATTCTAGTATATGCAGCCGTTAACTTGGCAAGCTCGTTCGACATCATACCTTAAACGTAAAACAAACTTTTATGTGTGTGTGTGTATGTGTGGATCGGACAGATTTCCTTTCGTACTCACATTCTACAACGTGTACACTGCATCAATTCTAAAACGGTAAAACACGCACTGTCTCCATTCAAAAAACGGATAAGGGTACCTGCACAAGCTTTACGTTCGTTCCCCCTGTTCGGTTGAATGGCGGTAGATTTCGAGCGAAACTCAGGGCACGGTAACGACAAGCTTTTAATTAAAATTTCACTGTACGTGCCGTCGACTTTCTTTTTGTTTCTTTCCTGTGCTGTTTTTACGGTCTTTTCCCCGGTTTTAGGAAGCTTTGAAGCTCTCAGCACCTGAATCAAGCTTTGACACGCGATTACAACGGGAAATCTCTTGTGAGCGCTATGATTATATTACGATTAAAAACAAGTTAATAAGGATGGAATTTAATTTCTTTTTCTTTTGTTTTTGGGATAATACTATCAATTTAAATTTGTTTTATTCCAGAAACGGATTATACTTCCGCAACAACTGAAACTGTACCACTGACTGCTTCAGCAACAATACCTCGCCAGATACTAACTACGTCCAATCATAGTGATAGATTTAATGTAATGAATTCATCCCAGCAACCCGTTACAAATTCCCCGACATCTAGAAAAAAATTACAAGAGAAGTCCTTAAATAAAGAGAATGTGCCACAACACGCTGATTTACTGCCAATTCACACCCACAATCACAATCCGTTACAAACTGAGATGTTTCTTGGACAGGTAACGCTTAACAGTCCTGCTGAGTTACCTCCGGAATTTAGCAGTAAAGAATTAGTGGCTAATTTAATAGAATCTTCAATATTGCTTCCGAAACTTTTAAAAAATAACCTGACACAAACGACTACGCTTACATTACCAGCTACGAAAGGGCCTATTTTTCCACCTTTATATTTAAATTTTAAACCCACTAGATTCACTATTATGCCTAGGAATAAACTGCTGGATTTGGAACCTCTGTTAGAGGAACCAATTAATAGGAATGAGTACGATAAACATAATAAGCAAGACGTTGAAGTAATAGTTAACTCTGCAATGCCAGAAACGACTAGCGAATTAACGAGTATTAATACTGTAGACGTTCATCAGAAAATTGCTGCCACATCTTCGAGATCAAATTTACCACAAGTTTTAACAACTGAACCATCAAAATCCAGTCAACCTGGAAATTTAGGTAATTTTTTTAAGGGAATTCTTTAATGTTAATATTAATTCATTTAAAAATTATTGCAGGAAGTACGGAAGTGATCTACACAAGTCCATCTACAATTCAAACCAGAATTACATCAAAAATTGTATCAGAAATAATTCCAGAGACGACTACAATCAAACCAGACCAGAATATTTACAAGAATTTAACCACGATCTCTAAAATTATCTCAAGCACCAACAAATCGCCAAAACATCCCGTAGAAATCAAAAAAGTAAGTCTAAATACATCATACAAAATATAACTAAATATCCGCAGAACAATTCCGAAACAATTCCAATTTCGGTAACGCACCGCTTCTCCTGCTTCCTATATTTTGTACCTACATATATATCTTTGCTGCTATGCCATCTACAAATTCGCCGCAAGTGGCTTTGAAACTATGGTAACATCTCATCTCTCATCAACTTCCCCTCAATTCCTTTGAGTATCAAGTTCTGCTTTGTAACTTATTATTTATCATGACAGTTATACCCAACATGATTATATTACAATCATGCGCTGGTTTTGTTGTATTGTAACTTGAATTCTGTGAATTATATTTTACAAATTGATTTTATACGTAGATTACAGTCAATCCGCAAGAAGAACAAGAGGAAAATACTTCAGTTACTATTGGTGAGTCATTAAAATACAGTGTGATAATTTTGAAGTGTTCTGTGTTGGTCATACTGATTGTAATATGGTATAATGGTACAATAAACGTATCCTGTTGTGTTATAAACGGTATTGGAGTATATTGTCTTGAAAAAAAGAGAAAAACGGCAATAAAACAAGGAAAATATGACATTTCACATATAAATCCAGTATCGACAATTCACGAATATAAATATTTTCCAATTTTTAATAATTCTGAGACTTTTTTGTTGCCAACTCAGTGCAGTTCAAAATGATCGCAGTGTAAATTATTCGCGAATAATGGACTAAATTTCTGTTGCAGATAGCAGCATTAAGCAATTTCAAACAATTAAACCCCATAAAATACCAATCGAAGAAAAGCTTCCGAAACGGACTGCATTGAATAGAGTTGTATCTACCCCACAACCTTTAAAATTAAACTTAATCAGTAGTTCTGAAGCGCCTTCCTTTAATAGGTCAAAAATATCCTTCCCTCGTGATAATCTATATTACCACAGGATTACAGAAAACAAAGAAACTGGACAAGATAAATTTTTACCTACTAACGAAATGTTCAGGAAAAATAAGTTGCTGGCTTTAGTAAAATCTTCTCCTGCAAGGTCAGTGATATTTACTACTTGTATAGCAGAATGCTACTAATCGATTTAATCATACCTACATTTCTTACAGATTAGATTCATTTAACTTACCACTTCCATTGAAGAAAAATATACCCAAAACCACATTTCCAGAATCAAATAAGATAACACCTTTACCCAAAACAACCAAATTAGCCAATTTCAACGTATGCACGGAAAAATGTGAATTAGCGGGCATTATCAAGATCATCGGTGGAGTATCATGGATGCCTGAATTGTCTAATAGGAATACAATAGAGTGGTATCGTTTGGCGAAAGAAATTCAATTACAGGTACTAACGAAAACAACCAAGTTATGTACATCGCAGATTTCTATAAACAGTCTTCTATTTTAGTTACAGATAACTTACAGTAAATCTAATATTTTGAGAAAATGGTGCAGAAATATCCACGTGGATGGTTTTAGTGAAGGCAGTGTATTGGTAGATTACATAGTCGAGCTTACCAACATCGACAGGCAAATTAATACTCTCGAAATTAGACGATTGTTCCATCAATCGTTAGATGAAATAGAAAAATCGCCAGAAAATTTTCAAAAAATTGATAAACGCGCGATGAATTTTGGAAATTTTACAATAGATCCCATATATACAGATTTTATTGGTATGTATTACGTTTAGCGGATCACACAAGTCACCAAATTGTTTTATTATAGTATTACCTCAAGATTCACCTACTATGGTAGAGTACGCAGAAAGTAAGCTTTTACCACAGTGGGCAATAGCTGTTATAGTCATTGGATTGGCGTCACTTCTTTTCGTGATAATCTTTGCTATAACAATCGTAGGTTACTACTAATTGTAAGAAGATATTACATACTAATATTTAATTGCATCATTCTAGCTAACAAATCGGAGAAAAACCACTAGAAGGAAGATAGGTTTGCCATTTTCTCAAGATATCTTTGGCGATATAAACAAGAAACATATGCTAAGACTAGATGATTATAGTGGCGATAACATGTACAATATGGAATAATAGGGGCGAAAATTAAATTAGCTTACAATTAGTTTACGAATTTATATTGTGTGTTGATTAATTTATTTCCATTTTACGATTCACAAAATAATCAACGTGTCAATTAAAATATATTACGTGTCAAATTTTCTCATTACCTTGAATTTGCTTGTTAAAATATTAAATTGAAGCTATTACCGCTTACCTCTGCGTCCTTAATATAATGACTTATTGTACATATTTATTTTAATAGTTGTATGAAGTTTATAAATAGTAACTAGCTTTTGTAAATACTCTGTAAATACCCCATTTGATGCCTAATGCGACATTATTAATACGTATTTAATGTTAAACATTATGAAAATTACTCTTTAACCCTAAATAAATAAAAACATTTGTTATACATCAATATAAAAGAGAAATTCCCAAATTATAATATAAATGAATAAATAAATGTTTTGAGTTTTATTTTTTTGAATTTTCCTGTAACTCAATTAAGTACCATTTAAACTAGCGACATTAACATTTATTCTATTTTCTTATATGTATTTTCTAAATCTACAGCGCCATCTACTCACTTTGAACTAAACTACTTTAGTGAAGAAATTCAGCTATTCATCATTAGATGGCTCTTACACGAAGGATGACAAAACCTAACCTATAAATTTAAAAAAACAAAAATGAGAAAGTCTATTATTTCTGTATTAAATAAAACTACATTTTATTCGATTTCAACAAGATTATGGCACGTACAACACGCACCGGAATTAAATTTCACCTATCTTTGTAATGGAAAAAATTTAGATGATATAAGTGCAAATATTCAAAGACGCAAAGGTGTTGGAAATATTAAGTTAGTACATAAATTGAAACGTGATTTAGACGATTTAAACCCCACAGATCCTAAATATGAGGATACCAAACGAAAATTCTTGAGTGAATGTAAAAATATCCCAAATGCAACACATCCTGACATAATCGGCTACAATGACGAGCCTCGAATTGTCAAATATATCGGAGAGAAGAAAGAATTTAAATTTAAACCGAAAGAATTTCATGAAATAGCAAAACGACTTAATCTTATTCGAACCGAACAATTAGGTTATTTAAGTGGACATCGTAGTTATTATCTTCTAGGTGACTTAGCTAACTTGGAACATGCATTAACACAATATACTTTAAATAATTTAATCAGACAGAATTTTAAAGTAGTCACTGTGCCTGATATTCTACATCGTGATATAATTGAAAGCTGTGGACTGAATACGCGAGGAGATCGTACACAGGTAATGCTTTAATTAAATATAGATCTGCTTGATTTAAAATGTGTGTTAGGTTTATCAATTAGATGAACAACATGGTCATGATCTATGCTTATCAGGAACTTCAGAGATGGCTTTAGCTGGTTTCCTAATGAATCGAATTTTATTGGAAGAAAAGGAGTTACCGCTAAAATTAGCTACCGTTAGTAGATGTTTCAGAGCTGAGACATCTAGTATTGCTGACGAGAAAGGAATCTATCGGTATAATTAATTTATCTTTGTGTAATAATAAATTTTAAGTTATTTTGTCTCTAGTGTGCATGAATTTACAAAAGTCGAAATATTTATTGCTACAAAACCTGAAGAATCCAATAAGATGTTAGAGGAAATTCGTAACATTGAAGAAGAGCACTTTACCACATTAGGATTACATTTACGTACACTAGATATGCCACCGCATGAACTGGGAGCCCCAGCTTATCGAAAATATGATATCGAAGCTTGGATGCCAGGCAGACAAATGTTTGGTGAAATTTCTAGTTGTAGTAACTGTACAGATTACCAATCGAGGAGATTAAATATTAAATATAATAAAATTGATGGTAGTGGATCTGAATTTGTCCATACCTTGAATGGAACAGCCTGCGCTGTTCCCAGAATGTTAATAGCCCTTTTAGAGATGTACCAGAATGATAATG
>SMLS01055294.1:0-13456 GCA_004785975.1 Popillia japonica
GGGGGGGACTGAGGGGCCTTCTCAAAGACCGGATTTTTGCAGGAGGACCACGCACCTTTCCCGACCTCCGAACTGCAATTGAAGAAGAATTTGAAAATCTTCGCGGACAGCTTGACGTGCTTCACCGGACCTGCCTCTCCGTTGAGAGACTTTGCAGTAAATGCATTGATCAAGATGGGCATCAATTTGAACACTTACAGTAACCCTTTTTCGAATCCCTTTTGTAATTTCTTTGAATAAATTCATTTTGACGCTGCATTTTTTTCTCTTAATGCAAATTTGTTGCCTGACTTATACCGACCTCTGTTTAATAATATTCGCAGACAAGCCTTATATGAGAGAATCTCGCTCAATATCTAAAGTCAAGTAAATAGAATATAAGTCGTTATGATTATTTGCATTTCCTGTTGGCTTTTATACAATAGCCAGTGAGATTATCCTACTGAATGGAGGTAGTATCAAATAATCTAGTCGCCTTCATCCAAGGTTTGTTTTGTTACAGCGCATTTTACATGATAGCACTATTTATTTATGTAGGAGTTTCGAGGACATTTCCCAAAATAGGTAGTCGGCATTTTCTGCTATTTATTTAAAATTTTTATAAGCAACGTGATACCTAAAGTTAGGCTTTTGCATATTGGAATGATACACAGATTAAAATTAAATGTCGATCGAACCCAGATAGACACGACATTGCTTTTATCTTACGGGCGCGAAAGGGGACCTCTGCGACAGGGGTTGGATGAAGCTTTTAGTAACTGCGATGCGATATCTATCCCCAACTCTGCAAAAAAAAAAAACGTAAATTCCTCTTGGTGATGCTGCGAACGTCCATTTCGCCTGGATTATGTTAATCTTCGTGACGATCATCGAATTAGCGTAATTAGATTTTTCACTTTAGACGCGGCTCGAAGAACTTTTAATTGGATATGCAAAAAAGATTTTTTCCGTTGTTCCTGCGTTTGCCATTAATTCTATTCATTGTGACGTTTTATACCATTTGATATCTTTGCTAACGAGCGTTTGTTGAATGAAATATTGGTTGACCTCACTTTGTAAATAAACTTGGTATCGTCATTATTATGAGTGTAGAAAATCTGGCATATATTAAGCCAACAAAAGTTATACACAAAATACGTACTGTGCATATTACCACTGTATTATTACACAACAATCCCTATTAAACATTAATCTGTCAGGATTTGTAGAGTGTGGAGTAGCGCATTCATCGTTCTCCAGTTCCAGTTTCGGCGGATACTCATTTAAATTTATGATATCGCTGTTGAATGCCACTTGAAAAGTTTGATTGTTTCTGAATTATTAACTTTCGCAATTAGTAGAAACAACCGTATTCTGACGGGGTATTTCTATGATATTAAAATTTCATCTAAATCAAATATAGGTAAACGAAATTTTGCGACTGTTCCGTTCTGACAAACATGTAATACGAATACTAATAGAACAAAGTGAATATTGTATCCTGGAATGGTATGTACTACCGCGAGAGATCTACCGCGTAGTTCTGAAAGGCGTATTACTATTTAAATGTTCTACGTCTGTGTAGATTTCAGGAATTTATGTAAATGTTAGTCGTAACTTGTATGTTTATATTCAGTTAAACTTCCAAGTAATCAAATTTTCAAAGCTGTGATACAATGACAAAGTGTGAAGTGCTTGTTTTCCTGTTTCTCATGCTGCAGCGACAGTACTCCCGTTGTGTTTCAAATTGCATTTGAAATTATGCCAAGACGAAGTTGAAGCATTAAGAGCAGTTTATACATTAGCGAAATCTGAAGTAACATCATAATACAGTATACACTAGAGTTCATAAGTTTGATCGCATCTAATATATGTATGACATTAAACTTAGTTCTAATTTAAAAATATTTATGCAAAGAATTATTCCTGGAATGCCGTCATAATCTGTTGTTGCTAGTGTTTATATAGTATAGTACACTAAATTTTAGAAATATCAAAATAGGAAAATATGATAGTTGGGTTTTAAATTTTATGATGAAGCAATAAAGCTACAATCAGTTAACGGCAAGAAAATGGGGATGAATGCATTCAAAATAGATAGAGGAAGTGATATTTAACCCCCTACTTAGTTAATAGTTAATTTTAAAAGCAACATTTCAGTAATAGAAGTGTTGTAGGCTCTATGTGTATAGCATTTAGTTATATTATTTTCCTGATATTTTTTTACTTCTAGGTCAGTTACAACACTATAATTCGATTAAAGATCAAATTTATTCCAGAACCTTTACAATTTATTAGGTTTTCGTTACATCTCCTTCATTGGAATAAATTTGACATTTAATTCGTGTCAAGTAATAAACAACTAGCCAAGCCTATAAACAAAATTATCTACAAACAAAAGTTTCAGGATTATATTTACAATATCGTGGATAGTTTAAGATATTTTTGAAATGTAATTTTAAAATCATAAGAATAATGATCCTTATATCGATGTATTTTTTGTCAAGCTCTAACAATTCTGTTCACGGACTAGGGAAAAACATGGCAAAAAAACCTAGTCAAGAGCTTAATTTTATAAAATTCAGGCGTGATTAGGTGATTAAATTATTATAAATAATACTTAAATTTTCTATATCTGTTCTAAAATTGGCCGTGTTATTTTCTTTTTTAATGTATATCATTTAATATATTAATCTTTTTTTATAACTATTTTTCTTTTTTAAAATCTTAACATTTTCAAAATCAAAGTTTTGTCGTAATTTTTTGGAATGCTTAGACAACGCAGTTTCGGCGGTTATGTTATGCGTTACAGTGTATTGATGATTATAGAGTCGTTTTTCTAAGTATTGTCTAGTTTGATTTACGTTACATTTATATCAGTCTTTGCATTTTAACTTTGATTTTCTTTTTTAATGCTTAGACAAAGCAGTTTTGGAGGTTATGCTATGCGTTACAGTGTATTGATGATTATAGAGTCGTTTTTTTAAGTATTGTCTAGTTTGACCTACGTTACATTTATAACAGTCTTTGCATTCTAATTCATATACGACATTTGATTTTCTTCTTTCTTTTTTAATCTTAGTTTTTAAATTTACAAATAACTGTCTGTTATTGTTTGGTATAAATGTAATGTTCATATCAGATTTTTTAAATTCGTGTTTAGTTTTGTCATTGACTTTAAAATTACATTTCAAAAATATCTTAGATTGTCCACGCTATTGTAAACACAATCCTAAGGTGTCCCGTATCGTTATATTCAAATTTTAGGAGTGTAAAGTAGACTTCATTATAAGTAAGAAAAGCGCAAAACTTGTATAACGATTATTTGTTTCAATGTTACAAACCTATGAATGTGATTGTCAGATCATGAAAAAAAATGTCCACCTCCTTGTTGAATGCAGGCTTGTGCTCGTAACCCAACAGAAGGAGTACTTATCCGAATTCCATGCTTGTTTTGTCGGATTTGCTGGGCAGCCAGATGAATACGATCCAACAACTCTTCTCTTGTCTTTGAAACTTGCGCGTAGCCTAATTTTTTCATGTACCCCCATAAATAAAAGTCAAGGGGATTAAGATCGGGTGATCTGGGTGGCGATGTAATGAGACCACCTCGGCCAATCCATCTTGGATAATTGACCTAAACCCAATCTCGGACAGCAATTCCAAAATGTTATAGTGCCCAATCCATGTGAAACCACATGTCTTGTCGAACATTCAGTGGGACATCCTCTAAAAGACCTGACCGTTGATCAATAAGAAATTGAACGTAATTCTCTAACCTCCCAGGAAGAAAAACAGGATCAGTCAAAAAGTCATCGACTAGGGCCACCCAAACGTTAATAGAAAATTCATGTTGAAATTTAGAAGGACGTATAGCTTTGGGATTTTCTGATGACCACCTGTGCAGGTTTCTCAGATTTGTAACACCACTTCTCGTGAACGTAGATTCATCTGTCCAGAGGACTGTTCTACAGAAATTAAAATGAAGCCGTGATTATCGTAATATCCATGTAGAATAAACTAGACGAGCATAGTGGTCTGTCTCAAGGAAACCGTGTCTGCGATAGTAATATGGATATAAGTCTCACGTCTTAAAATTGGCCAAACTGTCATCCGTGGCACTCCTAGTTGTCTAGCGAGTCAACATACACTGATTGTGAGAGTTGGATCCTTATAATAATAGCTACTGATTCTTCCTCTAAATTTGCTGGCAAATTTACACCTCAGCTGTTGTATGAACTACAACGTCATGTAATCCTATGACGTTCACTGTCATCTGGACAGCTGTTCATTGTGATATTCATGGTTTAGCACTAACGAAATAAGTAAAAAACCTATAAAACCCCATAAATCAATTTCCAGTACCCCATAAATCAAAAAAAAAATCTAAATTGGGCAAAAATCACGCAAATTGGAATGTAAATAATTGTAAAAATGTATTACGTTTGGAAAAGTAGACACCCTACATTCATTCAAAAATTATTTCCATGTGAAATCTGCTGAAGTAATTGTGTTCTTAATAGAGTGGCCGCCTCAAAGCCCTGATTCCAACCCATTGTGGAATCACTTAGAATGTGAAGTTCGAAAAATATCTGAGTAGCAATGCAGCATTCTGGAATGCTCTGCAGAGTGTGTGGAATGCTATAGATGAAACATATATGGGGCGATTATTTCGAAGGAAGAATAAAGATAATACGCACCAGAAATTATAGTAGTTCATTCTTGTTGTAAAGTCCTTAACGTTGGTAGTTTAACAATTTGTTACAGGCTATTTCAGAACAGTCATCAACACAATTTTCTGACAGAGTACTGGAGATTGAGCACGGAGTTGAAAGTTTGAAAATAAGATTACTATTGCTTTCTTGTTCTAGTTCTTTATAAAGAGCGAATTAAATTGATATTAATGTTTCTGATTCTGCACACGCTTTGATTTTTCTCGAATTATTTTTGATATTCGTGGACTAATTCCTTTTACGTTATATCTCTCTTTACCAGAAAAAATCTAACAGTTTCTAGAATAAACCAAAAAATGTCGTTGTGTGCGCATACATGTGGTCCCAAGTGCTTCATCTACAGTTCCTTACAGTTTTAGACAGATCATCGTGCATACAGTAAAGCTGTATCTACGACGACAATGAGTCATTTTACAAGTCGGCAATTGCGATGGCAAAACTATAGGAATTAAGATTTCAGTTAATTGAGCCTCCAGTCCACTCGCAAGATCTGGCCCTTAGACTCAAGAAATGACTGGGTTGAGACTAAATTCTATCGGTTAATGAAATTATAAGCTATATATGAATATTTGAAAAGTTTCAACAGTTTCTATTTTTCTGAAGGAATTTAAGGTCTTCAAAAACGTAAGACTAAATGTATAAAAGGAAACATTCTAGAAAGACGAATATGATTTTATTCCAAAAGAGGGTGTTATGTGTCTTATTTTACGAATTTTTCGATCTTACCTCTTCTTTTTTATCTTAATTTTTTTTATTTATTCGTTTGTAAATCGTTAACGCCAGAAATATGAAGCAATATCAAATTTGTATTAGCACTACTGGTTTTCTAAACGATTAATTGCTCAATTTCTGAATTAAATTAACATACTTCATTACATTAATAATGAAAAAAATTAATGACATAGCAAACAGAATTACGTTGAACAGATGGTATGTGAAAACTTCCATGTTTCTTATAATGACCACAAATGCCTCCAATATTTGTAATGCACAATACACACAGAACAATGACTCGCTTTAGACGCCATAGGAGGATCAAAGGTAAAAACAAAACCTTGTACTTTAAAAAAATTCTGTAATTGGGGGCGTGGAAATATGATGAAAAATATATTAAATCTATTTGTGAATGGCATGGGTTGGCCGGAGTATAAGGTTAGCATTTCTCTTCGCTTTCTTCAGGCAAAAGTACTTTAGAATTAGATTGCTAGATTGATGTGCCTAACCGCTGAAAATGATTTGTTGATTCCGCTTCAAAGTACTCGGATAGAGATGTAAGTCCTTGTGCAGAATTTCTGAAATTGCCGTTGACTGATGATTTTCCTGAATGGAAGAGAAGGAGAAGATAATTAGAAAGTTGTTTGAGACACTGAATGGTGGTTGACGTACATACATACTTCAGTCCACTGATTAATATGCTTGTGTGTGCGTGTGCGGGCAAAAAAAACTCACTAGTCCTAATTTTGACATTGAAACAGGAGCACTCGTGCAGTTGTTACTTAAAACTTTTCCTCTAAACAAAGAGCCTTGAAGATTTGACTTAATTGGTAATACTAGTGTGTTTAATGGCTATCATAAATAGTCTGATAACTATTCTTGATTTAACGATCTAACTTTATATCTCGATTTAGAGCTAGTAAATAGAACATTATGGAAAACATCCCACATCCTTTATTAATATAAAGTTCATTCTGTATTGGTATCGAATTTCTTCTTCCGCAGACCTGACTAATACCCTGGCTATTTATAAAATTTGTTCTGACTTGATGTGCTGATAGAAAGAAAGATGTACTTATACATAGTCTAAAATAAAGAAAAAGAAGCGAAAAACTGTTGGAAGAAAGCCTGAGGATAAAAATGATAAAGTAGCGGGCGGTGAAATATTGATATATGGTTGTTCGATTTTTTTATTAAATTGTTTTTTTCTTTTGGGAATAAAGGCATCGCATCCAGTTCTCAGGCAATAAGTAGCGCGGAAGAAAATAGGTATGAAACAAGTGGAAACCTCATCGAACTGTCGCCGATTCTTTGTAAAATTTCAACTCTTTCAAGGCAGAGAGGAGAGAGATAAATTACACACCCCTCACGGCTTTTGGGTAATATTTTACAATGGGTTGGATCTACACGGAGTTGAAATTAAGGACAGAATTATTTAAGAGGTAAATTACTGAAAAAGCATCACACTACATTTTTCAAGTCATGTCATTTAGGTTTCGTTCAGAATTGTAAAGTTTCTTTGCTCAACATATGTTATAATGACTAGCAATATACCTATAAATATTCATTACGCTCATTGAAAATAAAATCTAAAATTAATGTTTGAATTGTGAACCAGAATTAAAAGTCCCTGAAAAAGAATTTATATCATTGCCTGATTTATTTTAAAAATCTTAAACACATTTCGGGTGGCTTGTAAGCTTGTAACAAAAAATATCAAAAACTCTAGTTACCTATAGAATAAATAAATGTGCATTTTCAGTGTACATATGTGTATATAATAGGTATACAGATACATATGTATATATATAAGCAACAAAATTAATTCTAAATAAAAGACAGAAAAAGAAAACCGTTTGGCCTACATATGTATAGGCAGGTCATAGCCAAAACCCATACACTGTAATTCTAGTGATATTTTGATTTTTAAAACTCAAAATTAATATTTGGTGGCTTTTATGGGAAAATAAAACCTACAAGATGGCTTTTGTAGTTTTATTCTGTACCGACTACGTAATAATTATGTTTATTAGGAATAACGTACAAACAGTAAAACACCGTTGACAAACTGACAAATGACAAGTAACTGCTAAAAATATACATAGCAACTAAACCATATTTTGGTATGCAATCTAGCATAATGTATGAGTGCAGGATATCTAGCAACCTAATACTCCCTCGTATTATGTGCTCATACATATGTAAAAATATAATTAAATACATATTCTCATTTTAAACAAGAAAACAAATAATCTAAATGACAAAGAACTTGAACATTAACGTTCATTTGTACACATTCCTAAATTATTTCTGTGATTAATAAATTTGCTGTATACAAGTGCTTTTGTAAATGGGTCAGCCAATTGCTGATTGCTTGAAACATACCCTTATTTCATTATTGATATATCTTTCTGTCACAAATTTATATCTAATATCAATGTATTTTGTACGTTTGTGAAATACAAGATTTTCTATGATTATAATGGCACTCTGATTGTCAATACACAAGCACACAGATTTAACTTCTTTTTCACTTATTTCACGTAACAGCTGCTTGATCCAAACTGCTTCCTTTGTTGCTTCCGAGGCTGCATAAATTCTGCCTCCGTTGTTGACAAGGCCACACAGTTTTGACGACTGCTCCATGTTACTGCACCACTTGCTAATTTGAAAACATATCCGGTGGTTGATTTTCTGGTGTCGACATCACTTGCGTAGTCTGCATCAGAATATCCTATTAATTCACATCCAGATGAACTAACTTGATTCCATAATTTATTGTACCCTTTAGGTATCTTATAATTCCAATGAGCACTGGCAAAATTATTTTGAAATCAACTGACAATATTTACAGCATACACTGTCAGGTCGAGCTGTAATTGCTGCGAGCATCAAAGAACCAATAGCTTCTCGATAACGTATATTTGTAATAGCGTCATCTTCACAATTGCTCTGCATAGTTAGGACAGCATGCGGATCAGCAGGTATATTTCCTTTAAACACACACTCATCACTTTCACAAGTTTTAAGTCCAAAATCTTCAAGAAATGTTTTGAGTCGTATATTCCAGTTACATGCGGATTGTTTGAGTCCATATAAGGATTTTTTTAATTTACAAACATAGTTGGGTTCTGTGGTAACACCAGAAGGCGCTTCCATATATATATCTTCTGAGAGATTCCCATACAAAAAGGTAGGTTTAACATCAAATTGAATGATATGATGTTTTTCTTTTACTGCAATTGCTAATGCCATTCTAACAGTATCAAACCTGGCAGTTGGTGCCTAAGTTTCCTGGTAATCTTCTCCTTTAATCTGACTAAAACCTTTTGCACACAGTCTTGCTTTATATCGTTCAACATCGCCACTAGGCTTCTTCTTCACTTTGAAAACCCATTTACAACCGATAATGTTCTTATCATCTGGGGCAGGTACCATTTCCCAAGTGTCATTCCGAACTAGAGCGCTTAACTCTTCGACTATTGCTTTATGCCAATTAATCGAATCACTTGATTTCATCGCTTCTTTATATGTTTGTGGTATGTCAGTTTCAACTAGGTTTAGTTCATATCTTTTAGGAGGTTTAATATTTTGCCGTGGACGTAGATTTGGTACTTGTTCTGATTTGATTTCTCCCAAATATTCTTCTTCATCTTCATCACCACTAGGTTCACTCGCTGTATCTTCATTATCTTTTAAATTTGCATTTTCAAATTCAAATGACATATAACTTCTGTTTGGATCTTTATCACTTTCAACATCTTCAACAAAAATCACGTTTCTGGAAATATAATTAATTTTCTGCTTTTGACATCTAGTTTACTTCTTCTTTGGTCAGGTATGTACATGTGTGTACGCTACACTCCCAAACACTCTAATATGTTCCAAATCAGGTTTACGTCCTGCCCAACCTTCAAAGGAGTTTTCTTAGAAATTTTACTATTGGGTGTCCGATTCAATACATATAACAGCTTCAGCCCATAAATATGGTTCACAATTTTTACCATGCATCATCGAACGTGCACTTTCAACAATTGTTCTGTTTTCTCTTTCTGAACGAGCATTCTGTTCAGGAGTATAAGGTGCTGTCTTCTCATGAATTATGCCTTTGTTTGATAAGAATGTCTGTAAACACTGGTTTACATACTCTGTTCCACCATCGGTATCTAACACTTTAAATCCAAACTGATTCTTTACTAAATTGTAAAATTTCTTGAAACATTCAACTACATCGCTTTTAGGTTTTATGAAATATACCATTCGGTAACTTGTACAGTCATCTTTAAAAAGAACAAAGTACTTAGCACCGCTGACTGATTCTGTTTTAAATGGTCCACACACATCACTGTAAATCAGTTGTCCAGCTTTTCTCATGTTTACCCACATTTTTAAACGGTTGTTTGTGTTGTTTTCTAAATACACACGATTTACAGCAAAAATCTTGAGTATTATCAACATTCACTCCAGTAACTAAATCGTCCTTTAACATTTGTCGAAGACATTTTTGATTTGCATGTCCCAGTCTTTTATGTAATGTTCGAAAACTAACACTTGGTACTACATTCGCTTCAATGACAACTGTCGTAAATAACATGCGATCCAGATTATTCGAGTTTCGTACACGGCAAGCCACTAGCTGATTTTTATCGTAAATTCTTGCATAATTATTTTCTTTAATTATCGTCAAATTCTTGTTTGTCAAAACACCTTCTGAAAATAAATTTCTTTTTAGTTCTGGAATATATAAGACGTTTGTAATTACTGCATCCTGCCAGCAGTCGTTTTCTTCGGATGCGTTCTGAAACATGTCATCTGTTTCCACTTGAAATGCATAAGACCGGTTATTTGAATTACTCCGTTTTGTATTCATTTTCTTCTTATTCCAATGTATGAGTGCAGGATATCTAGCAACCTAATAATCCTCGACTTTTCCTCGCCGCTATTAGCCGTGATGACATTGATTGTATTAATTACTCTGCTCAATGATCTTTCCCAGATCTTCTTTATTAGAAATTTCGTGTTTGCGTATGTTCTTCTCCAAATAATCCATCCATTGGATCGTTATCCGCGTAAAATTTAACAGTTTTTGGAATACCTAAATTTTTGGCACATGCTTTCAAATTTCGTTTTAATGTATCTAAATACTGCCATTTGTCAATTGTAACATCTATAAATTGTAAATTGCCTACTACTGCGGCGGAAATACACCTCCATACCATAACCGAGCCATCTCCATCATAAAATACGTATTAATATATGTATTTTAATACGTATGTATGTATATGTATTTTAATAAGGCTGTACGATTTTGGCACTGTATATCGACCTGCAGACACATGTAGTCTACATATAAAATAATAATATACTTATATGTAGTTGTCATGCCAGACAGCACACCAGACAGTCTAAAACTAATGACAAAGAGTTGGGAAATTCAAATGTCAGCTCTATTCCCAACTAGAGACGTTGTTTGACGTGATATTTTTGAGTCCAGGGGATTACTCTAGAATTTATGCGATTGAAGTTGACTACTTTCTAAGCTGCACGGTTTATATTCGCATACGTTCGCAAAATCGAGTTTCCAATAGTATGCGACAAGTGTGAGGTTTAATGATTTGTCAACGTTGCAAAGTGTAGGCAAGCCAACGAAAGAACCAAAGTGATTTTCTTTATATTTTATACCAGATACAATCGAAAAATGTGTGAGAAAGGAGAATTCTACGACGAAAATTCTTGTTGGTTGTATTAACTGAAGCATAGGTTATTGTTACAGTTGTGTTTGCTATTTACTTAGAATTTCAATGTTATGGTTTTGGAATAGTAAAATTTCGGTGAATATACAAGTATTATAAAAATATACATTGGGTACATACACGGGGTTTCTTCGCGTCCGTTCTTGTAAGGAACCTCTTCTTTGTAGTTTTAGCTCCTAACTGAATAAACTACGCGTATAATAATTTCAAAACCTAAAAACAAATGGATAGGGGATATCCGAACGCCGCAGTACTTCGACGTGTAAACTACGCTAGAGGTGAAGATCTTCCAATATATCAGTATATGACTGCTGTCCATATAGTCAGGGGAGTGGTAGTCATCATTACGACTGAGATTTTGGAGCTATTTTTGTGTTTCGATCCCTTCCTAGATCTTTCACGAACTAAAGTACATTTTATGATCTACATATGCGTTTGTCTTCACATATCTTTTTGTTCAAACTACTTACTGTAGAGTAGAACAATAATGGTTTGTTGGGTACTAATTTGCGGTGATTTCTTATGAAATTTTTGTCGGAGTTGTAAGCATTCTGGAAAAGAGCAGTTCTGACATCATAACTGTATTCCTAAAAGACGGAACCTAAAGCGACACTAGACATATGTTGGCAAATGAACTTCAAGTGGCGCATTTTTTCGCTAACCTGGCCATATCTGGGAACAGATTGTGTTGGACTAATAATTTGTTGATACCCGAAAAATTGTTTTTCCTCGTCCAAAGTAAGATCTTAACTTGTTCTCGTTGTAACCTAAACTTTACTTTAAGGAATATATTAAGTCTAGAATTCTATAATACCAATCTCAATAGAAGAAGAAATACAATGATTATTTTATTTGTGTTTATGTGTTATTAATGGGTGTTGGTAAACGTCAGACGATTTTCCCATTCATTTGGTAGTATGTAGCTATTTTAAATGTGTGCGTACCAGCTTATAAGCAAATCGCTTTATTACTACAAACACCCAGTTAAATGTAGAAAGATTTCGTATGCCCCCTTAGGTCCACATCGCTTGTCAGGTGAGTCGCTTCTAAAACATTGGTGTGTACATATTGACGGCAAATGGCAAGGAACTTTCAGGGGAAAATCTTCACAGACATTGGCCAACCAAACGACGACGGCCCCGGTAATCTTACGCAATTTCTTTAAACATGCACAAAAGGTAGGTAGTTTGCGACACTAGCACATACTGTATAGAAAAACACAAACCTGCGAAACAACACAACAGTGGAAAACCGAAATTAAGTCGGAGCAATCAATGGTTTGTCAAAAAAAGGTATTTGTCTCAAAGTTAAAAACATGAGCATGCGCGAGACAAACTCTTTTCATTGCTTCCCTGAAGACGACAAAACGTCGGAATATTTGCATTCCTCGATGTAAATAGCCCAAACATCAATTCAAATTCTTATCCATGGTCAACAACTTCACGACATAAGTATCTATCTTACATTGGAAAAATCGATGGGTTTTAACCAGTATGAAATTTCATTCGTATAAAATAGCAAGTTTCTAGGATTTAAAGAAGATTAATAACGCTAGACGAAACGAATTTTGTTAAATGGTTAATGGGTAAATTTGGTATTACGAAATAATGTACTTATAGTTAGCTGGAATTGTGCAAGGACAATCTGTGAGTGATAAATGTCCTTTCTGTGTGGTGCGCCATATTATTAGCGGCAATAATTGCAGTTCGTTTGTTGAAAAAAGTATGGTAATAGTTATTTCAGATGAGATGAGATTTTGTATTCGATTTTAGAGTAATTTATTTCATGCAATTGGCCTCCTAGGTTACCGATATGAAGCACTCCGGGCTTTTTTCCTTGGAGACTTTCGCATGCATAAAGTTTATTGTAAAAAGTGCCGAAACTAGAAACAGAATGGGAGAGAAATATTACCATCCAAATTTGGAGCCCGTCATTTTCGTACAACCGTAATTCAAAAATATTTATAGTGAATTTTGTTGCTCTTAAGATTAATAAAAAATTATAGTAAAATTATCCAATTTGTTGCTTGCATCCCGTATATTACTACATGAGTCACGTCGGACCGGAGTGTATAAAGCCGCGGACCTCCTTAATTGATTTAAGAAACACCTTATTTGATTCTGAACTGATTCTGAAAGCAGCTTGGCGGGTTGAGAAAACAGTCTTCAATCGAATAAGCTGCTTTTTAAGTCAACCCATAATATAACAACCATGACACATACATGGGTTATATACAGCTTATACTGGACAATATGCATTCTTCTTGAAAAGCTGTAT
>ML216700.1:2775-16883 GCA_004785975.1 Popillia japonica
CGTTTTCCTCAATTTTTTTATGATCTAAAACCGATAGAAGGTTAAATAATTGGAAAAATCTTCAGGAAAACTAGAAAAAATTCAGCAAAACTCTGAATTATGTTTTTTAAAAGAAGTAGACTAGAAGAAAATGTTTTTCTCAATTTTTTTTATGAACTAAAATGATACAAGGCTAAAAACGTTCAGGACAACTAGAAAAGTCCGAAAAAAACTTTCAAAATTATGATTTTCATAACAGTTGAGGCTAGAAGAATCATTTCTCTAATTTTTTCATGAACTAAAGATGATAGAAACCTAAAAAATTGAAAAAATCATCAGGACAACGATAGAACTTTGGAAAAACTCTGAATTATGGTTTTCAAAAGAAGTGAAAGCAAGAAAGAAATCGTTTTTCAATTCTTTCACAAACTAAAGCTGAAAGAAGGTTAAAAAAATTGGAAAAATGTTTAGGACAACCAGAAAAATCCGAAAAACAGACATTTTTGAATGATTTGTCTCATTTCACCGTCCCACTCCACTCCTCGGGCTCTAATCCTACCTAGCCAACATATCTGCACATTTCGCAACGTTAGTTCTGACTCGGCTGTAAGTAATTTTCTTTTTCGATCGGAGAAAAATCTAATTTGTTGTAATAAATTGGAAAGTTAAGGTTTGTTGTTCGTCTTAAGTCACTTTCAAAGCCATCTCATTTGCTAGGCGGTAATCTCCACTTATAAAAGTAGTTTTTCAACTGTGGTTAATGTTGATTCTACTTCATCCATTGATCTCGTCTTATAGCTAAAGACCAGTTAGTTATGTTCGTATCCCAACTTTCGAAAAGTAGTTGGTGGCATGTAGGAAATATACAAATTAAGAAATAATGAAGTCAAAACCCAACCGAAGCATAGTGTTTATGTTGCCGTGATTCCATCTTACGATACTGTATCAGAAGTGGCCATTAAGTCGAAAATCACCACAGACGTCTTTAATATCTTTTGGAAGCCCGCTTCTATGTAGGTAATTAGGTGCAATACTTGGGCTGAACAAGTTCGGTTAGGTTTGAAACCGACCTGTGCAATGGAGAGATTTTTCAAGATTTTCTTGACCATGCTGTTGGTTGTACAAAAGCACATCTAGCAGCTTACAACAGACTCTCAAAAGAGCGATTAGGCGGTTTTGCAGGCTGTAATGCAGCTATCACCTTCAGATTGTCTAAAAGTTCAGGGGATTTTACCTATTTCTGTGCTTGAGTTCCTAGATGTTTTAGAAATTCTGGATGGATGCCACTCTAAAATTGCTTTCTAAGGTGATGTCAAAATTAGCTAAGTTGCTACTAAAACGAGCTCTCCACCAGCTAAACTGCGTTTTCATAGCTTTCTACCGTTTTGATTCCTTTTCGCAGATATTATTTTTTAAGGGTTGGCATAATTTTGTAGTAGTATTAGGCTTTTGGAACTAGCGCCATTCAGATTTATAACATCCTCAATTGAATTCTCTTGAAAAGAGAAGTATTTCTGGTAAAAGCGCAGCTGTATACGCGCCTTCGTTTTGGAGATATGCACCAGTAGGTGTTCGAAATGCTTTTGGGCATATACAATCGCAGCACTTTGATACGGTCCATGTTGCACCACTTATCCTTCAATTAAATGCCAATTCAAGCATGCCAAAATCTAATCCATCTTAGCATTCTCTAAATTATAACAATTTTCTCACCAGAATGGGTTTGGGTGATGGTTTGATTGATTTTTTTGTTCCCCCGATGTTTTGATTATATGTGATGAAATTTTGTTTGGTACTACCTAGGTAGAAAGAACTAAGCGGCTTCCCTCCATCTTGGTATGAAGTTTTTGCGAAACCCTCCCGGCATGGTCACCACGAATCTGTCATAATTTTGATGGAATTACCAGCAGGGTTTTCTCCAACTTGTTGGTAAAGGTTGGCCAGTATACTTTGCTGAGATTCCTGCTTGGTCGGAGGAAGTATGAGACTAAAATCAGAAAGATCATTTGATCTTAACGGATCCGTTTATATTTTTGTTCCATTTATTTGTCACAAATTATGTAATATTAAAAATCCTGCAATAATATACAAGTTGTCCCATTCCCTGTCGCACTGACTTAACGTAATAGGTTCAACGACCCAGATGCTCGTAAAAATTGTTGGTTCCACAACCCGCAAGTACCTCCTGGGAAATTTTTCCGCAGTAACCGATATCCCAGGCTGTTTTCCCAAACGCTTTACGACTCAGTTGAGATTTCCTGTGAATGGATTTCGTGTACTGCGGCTCTCTTGTTCCGCCATTTCGCTTTCTCGTTAATATTAATGGGCGAGATAAACTAGTATATACTATTACATGTTTAGATTTATAAAAATAAATATAATTTTACGCCACTAATAAATAAACAATATTGTATGTGTTTCCAGATCTTTTGCAATACGCGTTATACATAGAGTTAACACTGTTTATACATACACAACGTCATATACAAACATTTACCAAGTTAAGAAGCGCGTGAGTCATATTTAAAACGTTTTCATGCTCGACAAACAAATCTATATGCATATATAATGTGTATTTTTATGGATGAGGATCTAGCTATCTCTGCGGACAATAGCCGACGTATTTGAGTTAGTTCCTTTGTGTTTCTAGATATAGTAATGCTTTCAAGCTCTTAATCTTTTGTTGTAATCTGTAGCTTTACAGTTGTAAAGTAATAACTGTCTTGGTAGTAATAGGCTTCTTTTGGGTACTAAACATCCAGTTACGAACAGGATTTGAACGATAAAATTTGAAAATTGCTCAAGCAGTTATGCGTGTGTGTGGTTTTAGTATTATCTTTTTATGTATTATAAGGATGTAATATGCGTATTTATGATTATGACACAAATTCCTGCAGGTTGGATCGTATGGTTTTTTTATACGTCTAATATGTATAATAGTGGAAGATTTTGAAACACCAAATTCATAATCAGTTCGATTTTCTTTATTTGCTAACATTGAGTGTCAATTTGATCCAATAAGATAAAATTCCTTGTAGTTGCTGCGTAAGTCTTGCTTAGACAAAGTTTGGTTTTTGTATAGCTCTTCCTTTCTGGATAGTGCAGAGTAGGGGAAAGCTTCAATCCATATTGCAGAAGCATCTATCACTACTGAACTAATGAAATTCTGCAATTCTGTCCAAAATTGCTTCACCATTCTGCCTTAATCAAAACGCTGTAGAGCAAGCCAAATTGGAGACCATTTTTTGTTTGGCTACCACCTCTGTCATTAAAACATTTTCTACGAATTTCTGCGTTTTAGTTTGATATTTGTAAAAATGTTGCTGATCTACTGAGCACATCACCTTCTCTGTGCCTTTAAGTTAATAAGATGTGGTCGTTAGTGGATTGACAATCACGAATGCAATGGCGAACCGTTAGCGTTGAAAAAGAATAAAAACGTCAATAAAATCAAAGAAATATTTGGAAAGATTGCTAAAATGAGGGATTATAGAGAAGTGGCAGAGGGCTCCAGCATCGCTTATTGTTCTTGCTAAGACACCTTAGTATGCTCAAGTGATTTGGGAATCGAGTATGTCGTTGCAAAACTGGTGCCCCTAAAGACGTCAATTTTATCTAAAAACGAGGGCGCAATAAAATGGCGAATAACATGTTTTCCAAGATCAAATCTGAATTCTTGTCTGAAAAAAAACTGCTTTGCCGAAGGCGTTATAACACCTGAGAGTATGTTATGGAAAAATGAAAGAGAGGACACCTATGACGTACATAGTACCACCAGAAATAGATCTGCCATCTCTTCTAGCTATGTTTGGAAGATTTGAGGAGCTACAAAAGCTCATCATATTTAAGGCACCCAAAGAAACGACTGCGTCTATCCTCTTTCTGTTCTTAAGTCTCCAATATATCTCCGCTATTTCACCCACAAAATACCGAACACCGCATATCTTTCCTTGTCATTGGTCTCGTTAGAAAGAAAAAAAACAACTTTTGAACTCTCTTGTGACAAAAGCATAATATTTCTGCAAAGCCTTTGCACTAACCAACGTGAGAAGGAAAACTTTAGGAAACAAGACGTGGCTTGTTAGTAGAAGTTAATTCAGGATTTAGGATTCAAATTACAGCACTTTAAAGGACGTCAATTTTTGTGCAACCAAGAGATAATAGGAACTGTAGGGAACAAAACGAAGCTACGCCAAAAATAACAAACTATATTATTATGATCGAGCATCAAATGAACAATGATCACGTTGAGGTACTTTTCGTAAACAAGATATAAAAAAAATCCTACAGCACAATAATAAGCCCAAACCTTTATGCGTACCGAAATGGTACATAATATTGATTTTGGCTTTAATACCGCTAATAACCACACAATTCGGTAATTGTTACCCTGGTAAAACGGTCTTTTTACGAGTCAACCGCATAAATAACAAAATTAAATAAAAACGCGGTTTAGCGTAGGTCGTAATTGCCGCTCATTAAACCGGCCGTAACAAAAACTGTAATGTTTTTTGGGAAAAATGTAGAATTGTATTAGGATAATAATCATAATCATACAATTTACAGCTCCCCTCGTAGGTCATTAACTAACACCTCAATTCTTAAATTAATTTGCATCTATCCATTCAACATTTCTAATCGAAGAAAAAAAAATTAAATACTTACCGTGCAAGGTCGTACGACATCCTTTTACCTTCTCGTAAACGCTGATGCTGCGTAGGTATCCGCATCATCGAAAAGTGCTCATCAATACTAATTTCACGCTCTCTGAACATTTCTTTCGCGACGTCCGAATCGCGTTTAAAATATAATACCGGCTAATTTATTGGTAGAAAGCCATTTTGGCCGACGGAATTGTCTCTGTACGTACATACATACATTATTAATTCTGTGTTTGTTGTTGTCCCCCGTGGATTCGTATTGTGTATTTGTAACCTGTTCGTAATGGGTAAATATTGAATTAATCAAATGTTACGTAAATGGATATTCAAATATTGTTTGACCTCTCCTCGCCGAATGAATAATTCATGTCCAAGTTTTCATTCATACACTGGATTGTTTTTCATTATTTCGTTTATGTGACATTAGATATTATAAAAAAATCTTGTATGATTTATTACGGGGGGAATTAGAATAGTTATATACTTGCATGATGATAAAAAATAGTTTTTTTTCTTTCTTTATGCAGAAAGTACTTTTTCGCATGGCCCCACTTCAAATGCAATGTACTTCCACTTCCAATGGAAATACTGCCAAAAAAAATCGGAGATTGAGGTATGTTAACATCTTCACAGAAGTCTTTGAACAAGCAGCTATTGCATCTAGCAAGCTAAAACTAATGTGTTGGTGTAGATATGTACAAGACATATCTTCCACCATATCTTCTTTCACCTTCTTTAGCCCCCAAACATTTTCGATGGGGTTTACATACATCTGGCGACTGTGAAGGCCACTATAGCACGTCAACCATTGAGCAGATGTTAGAAGAGCCCTCTGATATGTTTTGACTATTTTAGCAGCATCCAAATTTTGGGAAAAGATGTACAAAATCCAAAATCCCTGCTTTGACGAACATTCCCAGACGCACACCTTCTCAGGATGTTTAACAGTCCTCTCGATGAGTTTATTAGCGTGAGTAGACCAGGCATGGCTCATCGAAGGCTGTGCCTAAAAAGAAGCATCGTCAGAAAAAAATCATATTGTCCCACGACCGTTCTACATTTTCTGGCTGGAACTGTTTCTTGCGTTAGACCTTCGCAGGAAAAAAGTGACACTAGACAATGAACGATATCTTCACACCAACCCACATCGTTATCCAGCATAGAATCAATAGGTAATCAGCTCCCTTGGAAATTTGTCAAAAGTAAAGGCTTCTCCCATTAGCTCTTCTCTCGAACCAAGATTGGTTTTGACAAGCAATATACATCGAGGAATTTCAATTTTCTAACCCCCACAATACCAGAACATGTCAGAAAGAACGGTTTTTGGATCCTTAAATAAAATATTACAAATTCTGTCTTCACCCAAGGATATCTGCTATTCTCTTTACCATAACTTCAGCCAGCAAAAAATTTTCTTCACACGAAGTACTAAGCGGCTTACTACACTATTTTTCCCTGTAAGGCAAAGGAAGCGATCAAAGTACAAAGACATGCCCAGAATCTCAGAGCTTTCCTCCTTCTGAAATTGAAGAGTTTTTCTGAGGGCTTAGATTAGAACCCTGCGGAATACCTGATGTACTAGAACGATTTGAAAGCTGTAGACACCTCTGGCTGCACATGAAATTAAACAATTCTATCCAAAGTGTTGCGCTAAATCCACTGGGTTTGAGCTCCCAAGCAAAAATTCTGGCATCACAGGTAGATGTTTCGAACTTTCTAGTCCACATCAGCGCGTGATACTAGAGTTTGAATTGACAAACACGTTCCTGCAAGCCTGTTTTCTATGAAAATTGCTCAACAATGTTTCTGGGCAATTTCTCTAGAAAACTGGATATATGAAGACAACAAAATTTTTAACATATAAGGACTAAAAAGTCCGAAACATTTTATATATTTTTTGACATCAAAAAATAATTTTTGACCCTGCACTAAACACAAGCAAATGGGCACCTGAAGAATGTAATTCTGTGCCCGTTATTCTCAGATAATCCTGTATATCCTCCAATCCAGCTTCGAATTTAAATCGTTTTCCGAGAACAACAACTGCACTTCTACAACACAAACACTTAAACCGCACTTACATCGTAATTTACAACTTTGGAGACTCCACTAAACCTATACTAGAACATTGTGTAACGTAACGTTTAGGAGAGACTTAAAATTAAACTGGAAAATGTGTCTAAAACTCAATTCGAATGCGGCAGTACACGCGCAATAAACCTACGGGGTACCTAAATATTCGTCAAACTGTAACTCTAGTCTGTGAGGATCTGTCTCGAGTCCAATTAGAGGTTGTATAAGGCCCTTTCAACGCCCGTCTTTGGAATGTAACGAGGGAATAAATTATGCAGGCGAAGTAATTTTAGAGGGAGACGGAATAGTTAGTTAGTTAGTAGCGATATTTCTGTATGCGATTGCGATAACAAAAAAAAATCAGGAAATATGTTGGTTATCGATCTATTTATATAATTTTGATTTCCAATCAAAAATGTTTACGTCATCGAAAACAAATACTTGATTTTTAAGAGCAAATATCTCACGCCTGACGTCAATTTAATCGCAAATGAAACGCAATAATTGAATGAGCACCAAATTATTTGACTCAAGCCTGTCTTTTAGCGGAAGCAAAAAAAGACCACCCTACAAGATAGATACAGCACTATAACGAAAATAGATACAATTCCATATTTAAGACGCGCATACCTTCCATAAAGATGGATTAGAAATATCCACGGAATCATCTTTTTTGATTCTGTTAGTCGACACAGAAATAAACCCTGGCGTTGCGCCAGAATGACAATTTCGTAAGGTAATTAAACGGGAATGGTGTAGCAACGGAATAGTGTTTATGTTCGTTTAGTTGGGTGCAATGTTTCATATTAGATGAGGAAGCATGAAAATGTGTGGACCGTTAATCTCCCGAAAGAGTTATGGGATGTAGTCTGACCTCAAGACGCCACATTATATCGTTGCATATTGCATATAAAGGATAAATGTTCTAGTAATAATGCCATTAAATGAGTTGGTTCATTTGTATTGTTCCATTTCCGGGATACAGGGTCTTAAAGTGTGACAAATGCTGCCAAAAATAAAAACCTGAAATGTCAAATTAGATAATTTAATAAACATGAAAGGTATGTATCTCCGAATAAAAATATTAAGATATAGTTTCGTTCATGATATTTTAAAATGACTTCGTATAATACTGATTAGATTATAAGTGTTAGCTGTGTAGCACATATTCTGCTTTCCTTTTTGAAATAAAATAATAGAATTAACACCTGCTTGTCAAGCTTAACGTAAAAATATCTACAATCTCAATCCGCAAGAATCCAATTTTGTTCGCGTGGGTACTTTAATTCCATGGATACGTACGTAGTACAATATTTTTGTGTTAATATTTAACGGGTCTGTCGTTGGCTTTTATATCAGCACCACAAGACTTTGCACATTCTTCTGCACTTATAGCACCCCACTTTTGATTAAAAGCATTTTTCAAAGCTGCTTTTTTTCTGCGGTCTCTGCTTTTACGTTCTAATATAGTCCACAGGTGCTTGATTGGGTTAAGATCTAGGAACTGCTCTGGGTAATCCAGCTATTTAATACTATTGTCTTTAAACCAACAAATCGTTGCGGCTGATGTATGATAAAAAGTATAACAGACACTAGGCAATCTGGATGATAGTCTTCGTTTTTGCCGTCCGAGTACTTATAGATGTCTTCAGACAGCATTGCGGCGAGTTAAGCGACAGTTTTCTTGCCACCTATGAGAGATTTTCATGTTAGTTTGGCTTACCTGAAACCTAGTTCCCATGAACCTTTTATCATATTGCATATTATGTTATAGTGCAATGAAAGCACTTACGTTATTGGAAGGCGCTATTGACAAATACGGAAATAGATGAATATCGGAACGAATTCCTTAGTATTGTTTAATATTACACACTATGTATACATCCAATTTTTTGTACAACTTTCCATAAATTTGAGTGTCATCGGGAAAAAGAAAAAAACAGATGGTAACTACAAAATTTAATAGATTTAAAAGAAACTCAATAGACAAGAAAACTACAATATTGTCAAAGAGATGTATTCAAAATAGCACATCAACATCTACTGGCGTCTACTACAGGTTCAAGCCGGTATCAGAACCTGGAGCAAGCTGATCCATAATTCAGATGGGTTCCAGTCATCTCGTTGTCATCATGTATATGGCTGAAGAAGAATTTGAACTTTTGAAGGAAGCATACTGCTGCGGGTGAATCGCTTTAACGCATCTGAAACAAAAAATAATTGTCTAATCATTGCCATTAAAAAAGTCTTAAAATTACATCTTACTCCGTTGTTCCTACAACTAGAGATGGGAGCTTAATAATATTGAAACCTATAATTGCATACCCATCCAGAAAATATCTATCCATATCCGCTATAGAACAAAAGACTAATTGCTGCTTTAATAGTGGATTTATTCAGTAGAAGGAAATAGATACTGATGAATTGAATCCATTGGTATATGTTTGCTTTTTCTGAATGGGTACGATGTACTTATCTGAAAGTGGTTGTCAAACTAAATTAAGGGTACTCCTGGAGTTAGCTGTTATGATGTTTGAAGAAAATCAATGTTCGGAAGGGGGATCTACTCCAAGTCGGATTCTGTGGTAGCATTTCTCTAAAGAAGTCTTTAATTTGAAATTTGAAACGAATCGAATTTAAAATAACGTAATTGGTACCTATGTACATATCCTATCATATTTATAAAGAGAAGTGTATTACGAGATCGATTTAAATACGATACACATCGTTTGTGTTACGTAAAACATTTTAGCGAGCAGAAATTGATTGATTGATGATATCGCCCGTAGGAAATATGAAACGTTGACGTTAATTTTGATGGATTATACGGCAGGAACTACTTGTGGAACAAATTCGGGATGATAGGTAACGAAAACGGCATCAAAGATGCGATTATTTTTTCATTTTTGATACAATCCCGCTGATTGATACGAATTGCATAAAAATCGTAGAATTTAAACACTGCCAATTTCTATTTATAGCATTCTTTTGTTACTAATGCGGTTTTTCCCCTGAATAACCCTAATATACTGCGTTTTTACTCGATATAAAAGTAAGTGCCAAATATTTTGCCAACGGCCAAAGCAAAACAATCCCAGAATAAACACAAAAATCTAGGAAAGTCTTTTTCTCCCTACTATACTAACAATAAGTTAATTCTCTTCATAGCGTATACTCGTATGCATGCATGGAATTGGCGTGCTTTGAAATCTTAACAATACCTATATTTCATGCATATTCGCTGCTTTTATATAAGTGTAGAATACCCTGACGTAACAATCAATAATCTTGGTGTGACCTACATAATATTATAGTAGCTAATTATTTTTTTTTTCCGAATATATATTTTTTACTGTTAGAAACTGGGTTTATAACACGAAAGAAAAAGGTTAAGAACGAAGGCGTTTTTTATCGATATTTTAAGATACACTTGAAGCGAACTTGAACGAAAACGAAATCTATACGTTTAAGGGCGGAGTGATACATCAGCCGAAATGTCAGGTGCTGCTGACACTATAATGGTATCTATTTTTACAACTGATTTATTTATAATATCGTGGGAATAAGGTGAGATGTCGAAATGTTAGGGTGTGATGGGGGTTTTTTTTGGTGAAGGGGATGATATCAATTTTAGATTATGTTTTGTCAAGTGGATTTGGAGTTTGTATTTAATTGTTTTGTTAGTAGTATTTTAATGTTGTGTACCATTAGATTAGTACACAAAGTGATTCATTCTCATAACTTCTGAAATTGTAGTAATTCCTTGTACGCCACTGTATACTTTGTATTGACTTTATAATTTAACACAACGATTGTTGGTTACTCAGTTCATTACGTGTTCGCGTATTCCGACCTAACATTATATTATACGCGTACATAACTAATCACCATATGTTCAGTAAACATTAACACATGTCATTCGGCGAGTCCGCCGGCTAATCTAATCAGCGCCATTCAAAAACCCGATATTTAATATTTTTTCTTTCCATTTTCATGCACAATATTCTAACATTACACAAAAGAAGTGTAAACACGACGATTATATAACAATTGCGATTACTATTTATTTGCAATTTCTTGCGCCTATTACATAAGTAAACAAAATGACTAATGACAGCTTGACATTTTTCAACACCACGATGACATCACTGTATCGGATTTTGGTTTCTCTTCGAGTTGCGGTTTTCATTGTTAACTGCCACCATTGATTACTCAGGTGTTAAATATTCTTACTCATACATATTTTTTTTACGATTTTATTATTTGAAATGCTGTTCATTCAACTCCTATCGCGCGGTCTGAATGCGACGAGGTAAGGTGATGTGATGACTGGGATATTCCACGGTGCAATTTTTCTCATACACATCATATGTAAGTACATAAGAAGTGTAAATACCTAAAGGCGTGTATTGTACAGATAGGTATACGTTAGTATCTCGTGCATGCATATATGGGATACAAACAAGTCTGATTTCTCACGGTATAGAAGCATATTCTAGCTAGTAAATCAACTGTAAATGTTTCTTATTTCTTCGTTGATATCACCCTGATGAGTCATAAGCCACCGGCAGTATCTACCTAGATGCATCAGATCTCTGTAATAGTCGTTGGGTCTTTTGTTTTATAGCGGATATGCTTGGATGTTTTCTGGATGCGTTTGCTGTTATAGGTGTGCATATTATTATAGCTCCCATCTCTAGTTGTATATAGATAAAAACGTAAAAAAATCAGTACGTTTAGATCTTCGCTAAATAGTGACGTCTCCATCTGATTTGCCCATCAATTTTGAAATTGTATTTTCTAGGGCAACCACCATTGAACAGGCCCGTAAGGATACATAACTCTAGTTTTCTAAAAATCAATTAAAACTTCTTGCTTCGACTTGAGAGAAAAACATTTTCATTTACCTCTCATTCTTGAACTGCGTTTCTGAATCGGCTTTTGGAAATGCTAAACTTAATCAAGTGTCAGTCTTCATGTCGCAAATTTATCTGTTTTAGCATTTTCTTAAAGCAAGTTGGTCGCCTGCTGTGTAATATTATCACAAACTTATCAGTGCAGATATATGTAGATGCTTGTAGCTCTCATTTCTTTGTACAAAAATCTATATCGTTAACCAGTTAAATTCGTCGTGATATAGTAATTTCTTTAGGAAAAACTCAAGGGAGGATCAATTTTTCAAATACGAAGCAAAGCAACACCATAGACCTTAAATTCTTTATCAGCACATCACGAATCATTCAGACATCTAAAATAGCAGGAACATTAACAGATATTCCAACCTCCAGACTTTATTAAAATCAGATTAAAGCTGCTAATCTCATGACCTTTAGGCCCTTTGAGTAGCTCTCCAAATTATTTCAACGGTCGTACAATTCTCTCATTGATAGAAGTACCTTTTAGCCTAACTTTCTTCCAAACTAGCACTTAATCAATTAAGGCAACATAAGTATATCCAACACATTTTTGGGAAAGCCAGCACCATCATTCCTTCAGATTCAATCGGAATTACTAACAGAGACTCGCAGTTCACAGCCCAAAAATTGAGTTTTCAAAGATGACAACTATACTAAAAATTTGTCTCCTCAATGGCAAATTGGCCAAGGAAGGTTTTACATCCTCTGAAGGACGTACCAAATTTTTGGAAGTTCGTTTTACGCTTCTTCACCAACCAATCACTGCATCCCATTTAAATTGCCATTAATTAGATTTTTCTAAAACATCACTCTTTAATTTCTCAAAATTTTAGAATGTTTTGCAATTATTTCTTCATATTGCAATACATAAAAGAATCGTTTCTAATGACAAAAATTTGCACCTAGTATCGGGAAAAGTAATTCACGCCACTTGAGTGATACGTCTTTGAGCTTTATTTGCTAGCTATTCCATTAGCGAGACGTCATCATCACTGGAGTCATTCGCAAAAAATTGAATTTGCTCTATTTGAGCAAAGAAAAACAAATTCCTGGGGATACAAATTTTGAAAATATTGGAGATCAGTCGTTTCATATGAACAAACTTTCTGTAGGTAGGTATTGCAATTTTTGAGAATTTTGCCACAAGAACCCTAAATATATATCTCTGTGGTGGCTATAGCCACAACAAAAAGTGGCCCATGGAATTCGCTGAAGGCCAATAATTTTCCGTCATTTTGAGATTATATTACCACTCCTCATAAAAAAAATTGGTGATTTAAGACAAAATCAAAAACATTCTAAATATACATACATCTTTTGTTTGTAAGAGTTCTCTGAACTTTTGAACAAATTTGACATTATAATTAATATATTTCTCCAGACTACCAACATTCAACTCCACGAACATAAAAATATAAAAAAAATAAAAATTAAAAAAGTTAAATTACTTTTTAATTGCTACTAAGATGCTAGCCAACATTCTTAACTATAAACTTCTCGAGAAATTAAAAAGATCAACTTAATTCTAAACTAATACATATTTAAACGCAATGTCATATTCAAATAACGCAAATCCTCGGTTATTATCACCTACGCAAATATACGTGCGATGAGTTCATCGTTACCCGGCCGGGCTGTTTTCCTTTTCACGAACACGAAGTGGTGCACTCTCCGCGGATCGACAGACGTCCTGTCGCGTTTCGAGAGAGGTGCTTGACCGCGCGCGCGAGGTACATCACGGGGAAGAATAAAAATAAAAAAAAAGGGCGAGGTCGCAGACATGTGCGTATATAACAGCAGGATGGATACTCCACATCTATACCTTTTATTGCTAAGAGAGAAAGCGAACGTTTCGTGCACACGGCGGAAAGGCATGAATGACTTTTATGCCACCGTTGTGAAGCGTCGTTGAGGGAGAGCCCTTTCTATACCGGTGGCGGTAGTAAGGGGAGTCCTCCGGGTGAGAGCGATGTTAACGTCCTCTGTATTCGATGTCGGGAAGTAAATGATGCGTTGCTCTATGCTGATGAAACGCGGATATTATGATTAGATTATGATGATGACGACGATAACTCCGTTATACGGGTGTAAATAAAGGAGAAGGCGTTGAACGAAGTTGTTTGGTTATTTTAACCAATACGGATCATTAATTTAGGAGATATGGAACGTTAAATATTGACTTTGTAGTCTTGAAAGATTGAGATTAAAATACACCTTTAGCGGTATATAATTTAGACACGTACATACTACATACTGTTTTTTATCGTTTTCCAATTTTGTTTCAGCAGCAAGTAAATGAAGTAAATAGCGAAGAAGTGGAGGTGGACATAGATGAACTTTTAGATATGGAAAATGATGAAGAACGGCGGAGGCATTTACAGGTAATATTCTTTTAGATTGTGTAAAACTTTCATGACCAGAAATTTATTCATATCTAAAATTAAACTGCCTGAAGTAGTGGAAGCTTTGGCAAAAAAAA
>SMLS01055306.1:0-10017 GCA_004785975.1 Popillia japonica
TTTTTTTTTTACTACGAAGAAAATAACCTGTTTCAATACAACTTTTTAAAACAGTAGAGTTTGCAGCAACACCCATTTATAAATGAGAAAATGCGCCTAGAATATATTACATATAAAACCCATTGTGTAATGTTGTGTAACATTATCCTTGAAATCAGCAGTGTTCTAATAGTAAAAGGTAATAAAAAGAGAGATACACATTAAACACAATTTCACATAATAAATCGTTAGAACATCTAATTAGGTATAACTGAAAAGGCAAATTATACCTCCCCGTAAAAAAAAAATAGAACCCGAAACATGTACGGGAACCCCTTTTAAATTAATAATTAAGAATAATAAACTCACCATTGTCTCCGTTCTGCCAACCCGCTCCAAAGAGAATCAGTTCTGACCTTCCGTTCGATTAATTTCTTCCATAACATCCCATCCGATATCACGCGTAACCACTCCTTACACACTAATTCGGCAGCACATAAACTCTCAGCGTCCAAATACGATAATATACTCTCCGCTACATGATCTAAACCTTTTTCTAAAATTATCCGAAACGCTATTAAATACAACTTTTCAATTAAAACCAGCCGTTACTCACTTGGCAATAATGAAATGAAATCTCGTTGTAGCATCGGTTTTAAATAGGAATTTATGTGACCATGTTGATAGTGGCACATCCTCGCCAATAGATTCTCGACGAACTCTACCTGATCGGTTTCGCTCCATTTTTCGAAATATTTAATACACGCGTCCCTTTCAGCATTGAAAGTTGCTGAGGGTTCTTTTTTTCGGGTCGGATCATATAGTATTGTCACTGGATACTAAAATAATATAAGGTGTAAATTTAACTTTTTTTTATTTTGTCGTGGTAGGTTATCTCAGCGAGATCAATCAGATTTTTATACATATTGAATGTTTAATTAAAGAAAATAATAATGCAAATTAGAGATATCTCCTCAATTATAAAAAAGGGAAAGTTAAAAAATCAAACACATACAAGAGAAATTTCGAAAAAATATTTCTATCTGTCGTTCTGACATATGACAGATCCTACTTGCAATGAAAGATGTTATCTGAAAGGATCCTCAATCTAATTGGGAAAGTAAATTAAAATAGAGAAAAGTCCCGGTAACTTAAGATTAAAATAAAATCAATACGTAAATCTAAATTAAAATTTCTATAATAATAAATATTCTGTACCTGAGAATTACTGTTTGTATCTTCGATTACTTTGTCTGTTTCCATTTTTATCATCGTTATCTTATAAAAGCTGATAGAAAGTAGATCACACAAATATTACTAAATAATCCTAATGCATCGTACGAAAACGCGAAGAGATCTTTATGTGATAGAAAGGCAGCGCATAGCCTCTAAAAAACCTTAACTAATATTGAATATCACACCAAAAATGGACTAATTTAACTTAACTGTCACAATAAAATAGAAGAGTTGGCTACGGATTACGCTGATTACTCATGTCCTCCGTTTGACGTCATTGACATTAACAATTCCTGCGTTCAGTGAGTCTAAGCGGTACGGCTCGTGGATAGCGCTAAAAATCGTTAAATGCTTGTATGTGTGCAAATGTTTATTATTAATATAATTTTAACATCATAATTTTAATGATTTACATCAGATTGTTTCAATGGTTAAAATGTTTATCGCTATATGTAACATTAAAATATGAAATGATCGCGTTCAGTACACCGCTGAGTCGAGTAGAGGAGTAGAGCTCGGCACTGACAGTGCTTAAACTGGCTGAACGCGCTCTATGAAATTATCCGAGCCAAACCCAACCGGCATAGCAGATACCTTTCTCCTGCAGTAGATGGCGCCAATAACATATTTTTTTTTGCATAATAATGGTTAAATATAAAGAATTAATAGTAGTTATAAAATTAAGAAAATTTCAAAATTTCGCTTTTTAATTAAATTATAATAATACATCATACAAATTGTCCAATATTCAAAAAAAAAAAATGCTGAAATTTATAGTAACTAGTACAACAGAAAAGTTTGACATTAACTATTGCCTAAAATAGTATTTATCAAAACTTCTTCGTTTTGTTCATCCTACAGGATATTAATTTATGTTTTTATGGTATGATTCAACATCAGTTACTTGAAAAAAATAATTAAGTTAATCATTTCAGATTTCAAAATTTGCGCCTCTAAAACCATAGCGCCATCTCCGCGAAATTCATCTAACTTTCTTGTTTACTCAGTCGATAAACGAAAGAAATCGCGGGGAATATGAAAAGGTTAGCAAAAAATTCATCTGCGTGTATTACGTAAGTTTTTAGAATGCGGTCTTATTCGTGTTTGTTTTGATTTTATTTTCGAAATTCTGATACAAACATAGTTGGATAGTTGTGTCAAGTGATTACACTGCAACATATGTCTATGACTTACAGCTTGTAAACCGTTTGTAGGATTATACGCTAGACAATAGAAATATGTCTAATCTGGTAGATTTCGTTAAAACTGGTAAAAAAATTGTTGCAGCCGCCATCAATTATAAGTACGTATCATATTTATCAACATTTATAACTTGAAATAATAATAGTGCTAAATTGAATTTTGACGTTTGAGTGTAACTAAATAAAAAAATAAAAGAACTAGATGTAAAAAAAGATACAGGGGCTGTCTATAAAGTAATTTCATTTTTTTTATAGAGCTGTTATTAAACAACGAAATCTCTTAAGACCAGAAAAACCGATTTTCTTCTTAAAACCAACTACTTCGTATATAACAGAAGGACAAGCTATAAAAGTATAATAATCTTCATTTTATTAATATTAAAATGTAATTTATTTTGTAACTTTTAGGTGCCTGAAAATTTTCAATTAGTCCAAGAGGCGGAATTGGGCGTTATTATAGGAAAGACTTGTAAAAATGTACCCGAATCTGATGCAATGTCATATGTCGGTGGTTATTGCTTAGCCCTCGATATGACTGCCTCTTCTGAATTGGTAAATTCATTCCTAATTATTGCCCAAATTAATCACCCTACTAATTCACATTAACCATTTATTATCTATTTTGTTTTGTTTTCTACAGATTCCTGCACGCCAATGCGGGTTTCCTTGGGCGTTAAGCAAAAGTTTTGATTCCGCTTGCCCTGTTAGCCGTTTTATAAAACCAGGAGAAATAAAAGATCCTCATAACATTGAAATTTGGAATAAAATTAACGGGAAATTAAATCAGAAATCCAACACTAACGATTTATTATTTAACATTCCACAATTAATTTGTTATATTGCCAAGTACATCACTTTGGAAGAGGGTGATCTAATATTGACGGGAACCCCGCCTGGTGATTCGAAAGTGAAACGCGGAGATTGCATCGAGCTTGGCATTACTAATCTGATTAAAATAAGTTTTCCTGTCGAATAAATATATTAATTCCTTCCGTTTTGTTTTTATGTTGTTGTTACTCGAACAAAAAGAACGATTAAATTTAGCGTTGACGTAAATTTGACGTAAACTGTCAATGTCAATTGATGCATACGTCAAATTAACGTCATTTGAAAAATTTACTATAGATTTATGGTTTTATACAGAAAGTAGCACGAGAGAAAGGGGGACCATGGTGTATTGGGAAGGGATTCGATACGTCGTGTCCTGTTAGTCGATTTATAACATTAGAAGAACTGGGGGACCCCCATAATGTCGAAATATGGTGTAAAGTTAATGGGGAATTAAGACAGAGTGGGAATACTAACGATCTTATTTTCAATATACCGCAATTAATTAGTTTTATAACGAAATATATGACTCTAGAAGTAAACGATTTAGTTTTGACTGGAACACCTCCCGGGAACTTACCTGTGTCAAAGGGAGACACTATCGAAGCTGGGTTTGGAGATATCATCAATTTTAGATTTAATATCGAATAAATAAAACTTAAAAAGAAAAATATGGCTTTATTATGACACAACTAATTCCTATAAAATAATTTTTCGATTATATTAGCTTATATTCTGTATATTATCCAATTTTGTCTGTACTTTCTCCAACGTATTATACAATTTTACCAATTCTTCTTCGCTAAGTTGCAGCATAACACATTCACTCTTCGAATCGTTCACAAAATCTGTTAAATTCAACTGTAATCGAGTTTTTGGGATCAATTCTTTTGCATCGTAACAAGAAGCTGTTTCTAAATTAACTTCCCAAGCAATCGAATCCAACTTCTTCTGCTTTTCTAAATCCCCACAATCGGATTTAGTCCTTTCCGTCCAAATTTTTACAAATTCTTCAGCCTTTTCGGTCTGCAACTGCAAACCTTCAGTTAGATTTTGTAACAAATCTGTCGGCTTTAGAATGACTTTAATCGATTGTTTCCAAATATGTATTAAACTCTGAAGGAGAAGGTTAACTCTTTCCGAATCTAAACGTAATACTTCGGCCAGTTTTTTACTTTCATCTTCGCTAACAATATCGGTTCCATTAGATTCGTTGGTTCTTTTAAGTAAGAGGGTGAATTGCGTATTCGATAATAAATTGAGGAGTTTGACGCCCTCGATGAGCCTAAAATTGAGAATTTCTAAGGTGTTTCCGTGTAAAATTAAATCAATTTGTACTTTTTATTAAGGGAAATCCAACGTAGCGACATTATTTGTAGGTTATGTTGTTGTTGTGATACAATATAAAATGGCGGATTAATTGATTCATTTTTTAAAATTTGTCTCCGATTATAAATAGAAAATGAAAAATTGAGTACAGATTTAATTGTAGTTTATTTAAATTAAAGTGATTTAAAAACTGATTTAAGTACTTATTTAATAATAGTGCTATTTAATTTGTGCATTTGCTAGCTAGAGTTCAGTATCTACAGCTATATTCACACCGACTAAATTGACATTTCATTTTTGGAGCCAAATTTAAATTTACGAATATAATTTTTAAAAACAGGAGATAATACTTCTATCACAAATACGATTATCGAGAGAATGATGCCAATTTTATAGATAAACAATATAGGATCCAATTTAAATTCTAAACTAGCGGTAGTATCATACTGCGATTGGTGGTATGTATGTTGTATTAACAATTCCCATTCAGCATCGTTCAGCCATTTTACAAAAAACCCTTCTTCGTGAGCTTGAATTACTCTGGAATTGTATTGTTCGTAGAACGGATGATACATTCGCATTATTTCGATGATATTAAACCTAAATATGGGAATTTTATCGTACAATTTCTTGTATTGCGTGTTAGCGCGTAAATTTATCTCGTTAGCCACCGTAATAAAATCCGTCGTCTTCACGAAATCCTCCATATCGCCATCCACTTGCGTTCTGTTACTAGCTTCGTATCTATCGAAAATCTCCTGGTCCTCTTCGGTTCGAAATAAGAATAATAAGCCGGCTGATGTTTGAAAACGCATTGTCAGGCCTGAGTCTAAAACGTCTCTTAACGTACGAATCGGTTTTTCATACATCGGGATAACGCTGATTGCGTAAAGTTTGGCCTGCCAAACGTTGTTGAACATAAGCGAGTGAACGTAGTAAAAAATGAGGAAGAACCGCAATGAAATGGTGGTGATACTAACATCCGGTACGCTAGAACCGATTTGGAGCGCGAATAGGAAGATGGCGCAATTTACGAAGTGATGGAAATATTTTTCGTCGACGAATTTTCCGAAAATATTAAGAACAGCTACACCTACGGCGAAAGATGCGTGAAACAGTAGCGCCACCTCATCAGCGGATATCCTGTACATGAGCTTATCCATCGATAAGAGTTTAGGTTTCGGTACGATTAAATAAATTTTTTCTTCGTATACCGGATATGTACAATAGAATAAAACGTGCTGTTCGTAAGTGCTGCAAGCTATCCCGATATAAATGTCACTAACTCCGGTTTCAAATTCGTCGAGGACTTGGTAGTAAGTGAAGCTCTCGGCAATTTCGAATGCGTATTTATTCGACGGTTTATTGAAATGGAGATTTAGTTTCTCCTTTTCTGATATTAATCTAACTAATTGCATAGCCAACCCTGAATTGGTTACATTGCCATCTACTAGCATGGCTTCGTATTCACTTCGTGTCACTTTTAAATCGCAATTTCTCAATTTGAACAGGTTTAGATCAATTTTTGCGGAACAAGAGGATCTCTTTAGGGGAATCGGTGATTGGCATTTAAATTTGTCGAAATCTATCATGAATATGTTGAGGTTCTCTTTGTGAATGCCAACAATCTTGAAAATATTTTTTTTCCAAAATATTTCGAAATATTCCGTAATGGAATCTCCATTTTCAAATATTAATATAACTCTGGTAAAAGGCGAGATTAACTTTTTATGTTCTTGTACTTCGTTAAGAAGTCTAGAGCTTGTTTGGTTATCCACAAATATTAAATAGTTGTTTATTTCTTCCGGAATCGTTTCTAACGATTCGTTTAAAAAATTATAAACGTAATTCGTATTATTTAAAAAGAATGCTCCATCTAGACTTCCAGGATTTATAATCAAGATTTCTCGGTCATAAAACAAATTGTAGGCAACCTTATTAACACAGCTGTCAATTAATTTATCTCCATACAAAGATGGTAGCAAAATCAAACAATTTACCACCAATAAGCAGTTATATTGTGTTAATAACTTCATATTTTGACCTTATACGTCAAACTTTAACGTAAAAATGTGTTTGTTTTAGCTTTTATAGTTGTTGCTTCTAATGAAGGAATAATCTAGAACCAATTTATTAAATGTTACTAATAAATGTTTGTTTTATGTGAATCTATATAAATTCACTTATTTTTGTCAATATTTCCACTTAGAGCCACTTCACGATTACGATCAGCATTAAGAGATTAAAAAAAAAGTATTAGCAATCAATAATGTCAAGTAAGCCGCATTTTACTTTATTATACTAAAAATCCTCGTCTAGATTCCAAAAACAATTAATGTCCAAATGACGTTGACAATGATAGTTTCAAAAATGTCAAAAGTGTAGGAAACTAATATAGCCAAAAACACTATTAGTTGTTCCACCTTTTTTGCAATTGATGTATATAAGATTATATATATATCTATATATATGTATGTATCACCCTGTATACAATACCACTCTACATACAACACTCTCTACAAAACACCTTGTATATTACCTTTAATATACCACCCCGTATATACTTATTATATACTTTGTGTAAACCAATGTCTGAATGTTAATGACTTTCTAATTTATGGAGGTCACTAATATCCTTGAACTAACTGCGCACATCGCTTAGTTCGAATTCAGTCGTTGTTGCGGACGGACGTATTGTCGAATCGCCTCATATTCGTCTGGTAAAGTAATTAATTTATTAACGCTATTTAATCGGCGTTTTACCGGTAACAACTAATATGTTATCCACCGGACGTTATAAATGACCTTGAATGACGTATTTCGCTTGTAATTATCACGAGAAGTCGTTCGCTTCGATTTATTTCGTTGTTGCGAACAGACGTATACGTGAATTACGGTCCGTTCAGGATATTATTTCAAGTTTATTATAAATTCAATTTTTTTTGGTCGGATTCAATATGTTCAGTTAGTTTTTACCTACTATTGGACAGGCGAGGTATACGGTAGTGCGAATACTATCCCTAGAGCTCGTATGCTCACAAATATTCACTGGATCTCTTGGTGCCGAAGTAGAACTCTAGATCACTATCACCCACAGGACACCAAACACTTGGATAAATGCCAACGCGTTTCGACAGCAATGCTGTCATTATCAAGGCGATAATAAAACTGGTTTTATTATCGCCTTGATATGATGATTTCTAAAACTGGTTTTATTATCGCCTTGATAATGACAGCATTGCTGTCGAAACGCGTTGGCATTTATCCAAGTGTTTGGTGTCCTGTGGGTGATAGTGATCTAGAGTGCTCGTATGCTCGTCAGGTTCTCACTTCTTATTTGACATCAGATTCGCTCTGGTGGGTGCTCTAATGGCATAGTTCCGCTGACACCAAAATACCCCTGTATGGGGTCTATCAAATGGTTGGGAGTGTTTGGCGCCCAGATGAGTATCGAAGTGGTAGTCTCAAACTTTCGTATACCTCGTTTAGTCCAATTATTTCATATTTCTTTCCTCAAAATGTATTCATACTGGATAATTGTGTCGTTTCTTCAACTGATTTGTTTCATTAAATTTAGTCGTAGGTTTTTCGAGTGTGGTTACCAAAATCTTCGATAAATTTAAATACGAAATTGGGAAGGCTAAAAATTTAACGCAGAATTACTACATCTTGCATTTGAGAATATTGGTTATAAATAAATTTCCATTCGAACTTATATTATTGTAACACATTGATAATAATAATTAATTCTGATTTCAAATATATTTATAAATTATCGATGCAGGGACTTTTCTCGTTAGCACAAAATAGATTGGTACAGCCTGGTTGAACACCAAAGCAAAGAAAATTCAGTTGGATTTTTATGCCACTAGAGTGCTTCGTGGCATAGAGAGGAACTATTATATTTAGTCATTTATCTTGAATATTTTTATATTTCTTATAATAATGTTGTTTAATGTATGTGTACGACAATAAAAATTAAAATTTTACTTAAACCGTTTTTTATTTCTTCCTTATTTATTCCCCAATTTAAATTAATAACACTGTTAACAGCGCTTTAGTGTTAAAATTGAAAACTTGCAAGGTGCTGCATCTCCTACACTAAGCGATTATACCCACTATAACTTCAATTTGGCGCAAATCTATGGTGATGGTGCTACATTCATTTGCTCAAGTTTCTTAGATGCTCTTTACTTTTTCTTACAAAAAAAAAGTACACGCTTTGTAACGGACTCCCACTTTACAAATTCCGGTTAATTTATTACAGAAGCTTTAGTTTTTTAGTATTCTTCAAGATGTTTTGGGGTAAGTAGAGAATAAAATCGTTATTTCAATATGTTGTACCGGTAAAAAGTTTTTACAAACACGTGTTTGCTGTATATCCATATTACGATTTTCAATGCCGGTCTTTTTCATCAACAGGATTGATAATGGAGCCGCAGAGGCGGTACTCCCAAACTGTAAAAAAGGCTTTTCACATTTCTATGGCTGCACTAGATGAATCTACATCGGATGATAGCCCCACACAAGTTATTTGTTCGTATGATGATAGGAATTATTTGCTTTGTACGTTGGAAAAGGGGAAAACTACACAAGTAGCGTTAGATTTAAATTATGAGGTGAGTTTTTTTCGTTATATTGGATATCGGATAAGTAAAACAAAAGAATTTGAGATTCTCATAAAACATGGCGCCCGAAAAGATTTAATTCTAGATTTAATTTGATGATTTTCAAGTTTATTTTTAAGTTATTAAACTAGTATAAACAAGAAATATAAATATTTAAATAAAAATTCTTGATATTATAAATTATTTCATTGTTTGTATTTAATTATTAACTGTCGTTTTCAAATTTCCCGCCATTTTAGCACCGTTTAATTGGCAATTTTAAAATCTGAGTTACAATTATTTTGTGCCGCAGTGTATAATTAACACTCGTTTTATAGATCGGTGATAAAATTTCCTTTGCGACAAATGGAAAAGCACACGTACATCTTACCGGATATCTGTTAGAAGAACAATTTCCATTAGGTGAAGCCGACGAAGGAGACGATGCCGAGGAAGATGAGGAAGCCACTGTTGAAAGCACAATCGGAACTAAACGACAGAAGAAAGATAGCCCAAATAGTCGTAAGCCACCATTATACACTATAACTTCAAATATAATTAATTTTTTTTATTTATTGTGTTGTGTAGCTCCGAAGAAGAAATCGAAAACTTTGGAACTACTAAATGCCGTTGACAGTAATGATGAAGATGATTCGGATGATTCCGATGTTAATACATCTGATTTAACGGATGATGATGATGAAACCATGGACACATCAGCTCTAGAGGAAGTTGAAGATGAAGACGATGACGATGAGGATGATGATGCTGATGAAGCCGAGGAGGATAGCGATGAAGAAGTCGAAGTACGTACTAAAATTATTTTTATTACATAA